>WNWU01013435.1:2255763-2272314 GCA_012654045.1 Ptyas mucosa
GAAAACCAATGATGTAAGTGCTAACCAATTATTCTGCCTTGGAGATTTGTTAACCAATAATAATGTAACACGCATAGTAGGTGAGAACTTAGAAACTATATAAACTATGTCTGATGTTCAATAAAGTTGCTGTTGATTCTGCTATCCGTGGATGTATTCCTTTCTCATCTCACTCATCTTCAGCCTCTGGGAAACAAAGGTAGCATTGACGAATGCAACACTTCCCCACGTTATTCTTACCTTTTATTTGGCCCCACCCCAATCTATTGCTGCCTCCTGAGTCTCCGCTTATCGGCTGGAAGGAAAAAAACTGTTTAAATTCTTGCCGCAGGGCTTCAAAGGGCTGCCCTACAGCTGATCAGTGTTAAAAGGCAGTGTGGTGGTAGACTGGTAGCTCCAAAACCAAATGAGTAGACCGATGCCTGCAAAAATAAATGGGTAGACCAGTGCCTCCAAAACAAATGAATAGACCGGTGCCTGCAAAAATAAATGGGTAGACCAGTGCCTCCAAAAACAAATGAGTAGACTGATGCCTGCAAAAATAAATGGGTAGACCAGTGCCTCCAAAAACAAATGAGTAGACCGGTGCCTGCAAAAACAAATGGGTAGATTGGTACAGCTCTGCAAACAGTTAAAAGCCTGGTAGACCAGTACCTCTGCTAAATCCTAAAGAATTGTCACATGACCATCAAGCCATGCCCACAAAATAAGCCACACCCACAGAACCGGTAGTAAAAAATTTTAGAACCCATCCCTGAGCAGAACCATCAAGCACATGGTTCTGGGCAGCTGATTACATAGAGTTCAGAATGAGAATTATTTATACCTTCTCTTGGGTCTTACCCTTAAGCTCCCTATTCCTGTGCAAGAAATTTATTCTATTGGCTGTAGTCAGACTTCCATGGGGCCATGTGGGGTCATCTTTGTCTGAATTAAGTTTGGTTGAAGTGTGCTGATGCAATGAAGGGGCTTATTGGGCAATTCCTACTGTGGCTGAGGGCTAATCTTACCTTTGTTCAGACCTTGCTGCTGGGGGTAATGGATTACCAAATCTGCATTTCTAAAGGCTGGCCTCAATTTAGTATCTGCTTGGGAGCAGGGAGCTGAGGCTCCGAGTTTCTGTCTCCAAGAACATGTTTCTCAATTTCTCATCTAAGGAAATATAATAGTCTGCCTTTTTAAATATTTCCTATAATATTTCACTCTTCTAGGAGAGGGGTAGTTTCCCACACTATTGTTTACTGTAAACTTTACAGTAGGAGGTCCCCAACTCCTGGTTTGTGGACTAGGATAGGTCTGTGGCTTATAAGGAACTAGATCACACAAGCTGCAGGCAACTGTGCCAAGCTTCATTGACTCATGTCTATGGAGATTCTCAGTTATCCAGGTCCTGGTTGTCCCAAAGGTGATTTTTCAAGAGGCAACTGAACTTTTTGGTTTTTCTTTGAAGATGTTTTACTTCTCATCCAAGAACATTTTCAGATCTGAAGAAGTTTCTTGGATGAAAAGCAAAAATTCTTCAAAGAAAAACCAGAAAGTTAATTGACTCATGCGCAGGATCTAGGTTGTGTGTGTGAAACCATCCCTTTCCCCACTGCTGCCGCCATTGCCACTGCTCTATGGAGTCAGAAAGCTTGGAAATCTCTGCATTAGAAAACTTACTTTTAATTCTAGGCTTACTTTAAAAGACTGGAGAAGGGTATTTTTCTTTTGGTCAACATATCCCACTTGGATAACAAGTCATACATCCTGGATTCCCAAAGGATTTTTGACATGACTTTAATTTTAAAAAATATGTTCCCATAAGTTATGAATATGCTTTATCTGATTCTGCAGATCTAAGAAATCTTGCAGCTTGGAAAACTTGCTTTTTCCTGCATTATTCATTTTTGCTTCCAAAGATATAGACAATTAATTGTTTATTAGGGACCTCTTGACCTGAATTTATCCCTAACCCTTTTTAAAAATTGTTTTCTGTAATTACACCACCAATGTAGCCATTTCTGCATCAATGAGTCATCTTCTACTATTTCCTGGAAGGAGCTTCCAGAATTTGATTAATTTTAGCAAAGTTGTATGTACTGAACTCAGTAGAGGAAGTCACTGCTAGAGTTATTTAAGTGGGTGGGACACAAATAATTGTAGTATTAATCTGAAAGAACATCATGTGCATTATGATGAAGTCCCAGTGATTGAATTCAGAGTCAGTCTAACCACATATCCAAACACATATGCATTATAAATAAGATGTATTCTCTGGATCAGGTTATTTTGACAAGCCAAAAAGAGGTGGAGCCTGTTATGTATATAAGTTTGGGCGGGAAGTTTGAATTAACTGACCATCAGCTAATTGGCTGACCACCACAGCTGCGAGGTATATAAGGGGAGCTGTTTCCCCTGGTCAGTTGCTGGATTCTCACCCTGAAATAAAGAGCTGTTGTCACACACTGCCTGGCTTGCTGGGTCCTCATTCGCCCAACTTAACATTGGCGACAAAGGTGGAATTTTGAGGCCAGAAGCCATGGCAAGAGCTGAAACCATGAGCCTACAGAAAGAGCTGAAGCCACGAGCCAACGAGAGAGCTGAAACCGAGACCAGCCAGGCAAGCGAGCGGAGGACTGGAGAATCTACCTACGATGTCTGCCTACACCCCGCCAGTGCCTTTCAACCCCGTGGAAGAGAAGTGGGGATTGTACATGTCCCGCTTCGAGTGCTTCATGGTGGCCAACGATCTCCAAAGACTATCGTACGTTCAGAAGAAAGCCCTGTTCCTGAGCCACTGCGGGCCGAAGGTGTTCGACATGGCTGAAGCCTTGTCGGAACCGAACACGGTCCACACCATTTCATGGCAAATGCTGCAAATGCTTTTAAAGGACCACTATGCCCCAATGCCTTCCAAGTACATGCAGAGGTTCAAGTTCCAGCAGCGTAAGCAAAGGGACAGCGAATGGATCAGCAAGTACATCACTGCCCTGCATAAGGCTGCTAATCAGTGTGAGTACAGAGATTTGGATGAAATGCTCCTAGAGCAACTAATCTGTGGAGTGAGAGATATTCGCTTGCAGAGAAGGTTGCTCACAAGGATAAATCTCACACTGCACATTGCGTTGGATGAGGCCAGGGCACAAGAGTCATCTACCATTGCAGCCGAGAAACTCCAGGGCGCAACACAGACGAAAGCAGCACAGAAAGCAGCTCCAGTCCACCAAGAGACCGTCTGCACCATGAGCGAAGCAGAGTCGGAAGAAGAGGTCTGCAGGACCGAGCAGTACCGGCGGGACCGGAGAGGTAACCGAGATGCCTGTGCGAGTTGTGGGGGGCCCCATCCGCGCCAGAACTGCAGATTCTGAGATGTCATTTGCCGGAATTGCGAGTGGAAGGGGCACATCGCCAGAGTCTGCAGAGCTAAGCAGAACCCCCAGCACAAGTCATGAGGCAGCACCAGCCATTCTGAGATGGCACAGTGATCGAGAGCCAATCAGAGGGGAGGACAGCGGAGCAGCGCGGAATCCAAAGACTTAGAGGCCTGCACCATTCGAATCGGGAGGACCTACACGTCCCCGGGTGAGAAGACCTACATGACGGTCACGATTGAGGGCCAGGACTGTGTTATGGAGATCGACACCGGATCACCGATAACCATCATGTCCTGGGACAAGCTGAAGCAGACCCTCCCCAGCATCCAGAGACGACAACTATGGCACCAGCGGTTGGGCCTGCGTGACTACCAAGGGAACCGCATCCCTGTGGAAGGCATCGGCAAGTTCCAGGTGGCGTATGGGGAATTCAGGGAGAAGCTTCCCCTCACCATAGTCAGCGACAAGCTCCCAAGCCTGCTGGGCATGGACTGGTTTAGAGCCCTGGGCATGGGATTCACGGGAGTCCAGAATGTGCGGAGCACCCTACAGGATGACCTGCTGCAAGAGTTCCAGGATGTTTTCAATGAGAGGCTTGGCAAGTATGTGGGGACCCCTATTTTGTTCAATCTTGACCCCAATCTTGCCCCCATCCATTTGAAGCCAAGGAGGGTGCCATTCGCATTAAAGTCCAAGATAGATGTTGAGTTAGACAAGTTAGTCAAGCAGGGGGTGCTGGTGCCAGTCGACCACGCACGATGGGAAACCCTGATAGTGACCCCAGTTAAGCCAGACAGCTCAGTGCGCATCTGCGCCGACTATAAGTGTACGATCAACAAGGCCCACCAGCAGAATGCCTATCGAGTTCCGATCGTACACCATCTGCTACATTCCCTGGGCCCCGGCAAGCTATTCACCAAATTAGACCTCGCGCAGGCGTACCAGCAGCTACCAGTAGATGGCGCGACGGCAGAGGCACAAACCATTGTAACGCACAGAGGTGCCTTTAAATGTACCCGACTCCAGTTTGGAGTCAGCGTAGCCCCAGGACTTTTTCAAAGCACCATGGAGAGGCTACTACAAGGGATTCCCGGGGTCGTACCCTATTTTGACGACATACTCATCACCGCAGAAGACAAAAGCCAGCTGGGGGAGAGACTTAGAGAGGTGCTCAGAAGGTTCCGAAGGGCAGGACTCTGAGTAAAATGCAATAAGTGCAAGATAGCAGTCCCTTCAGTAGAATTCCTGGGGTACCAGGTGGATGGAACCGGAATACACCCCACAGAGAGCATGGTCAAGGCTATCCAGGATGCACCGACCCCCAAAGATAAGGCGGAACTCCAAGCGTTCCTCAGACTGTTAAACTTCTACGCAGTCTTCCTTAAAGACAAAGCTACAGTAGCCGAACTCCTACATAGACTCTTAACGAAGAAAGCTAAGTGGGTTTGGGGAAAAGCCGAAGCAACAGCCTTTGCTGCTGTTAAGAAGTTGTTGTCAGCAAAGTTTCCTGATCTAGTATAACTCTACGCTTCCCCTCGTTCTAGTTTGTGACGCGTCCCCATTCGGCGTGGGTGCCGTCCTGAGCTATAGACTGCCGAACAACCTAGAGGCGCCCATTGCATATTACTCATGGACTCTTTTGAGCGCTGAACGAAACTACAGTCAACTTGACAAGGAGGCAGTAGCAGCAGTCTCAGGAGACAAGTAGTTCCACGAGTACCTATTCGGCAGAGACTTCGAACTCATCACGGGGTCTCATCGCAGGAGACCGACCAACACCGGCAGCTCTATTGCCCAGGATGACAAGCTGGGCCATCTTCCTGGCAGCCTACTCGTATCACCTGATACATCGACCAGGGGTGAACATGGGCAACGCTGACGCCCTCAGCCGTTGCCCATTACCGGACGGTTTAGAAGACCCCACACCCAGCCTGCCAGTGTTGCTGATTGACGTTTTGGACTCGGGACCCATTACTTCAGCAGAGGTAGCAAGGGCCTCAGCCAGAGACCACGTGATCCGCAAGGTCTCGAGCTGGGTCATGAGGAGGTGGCCGGAAAACATTGAGGGCGGGGAAATCAAACAATTTGAAAACAAAAAAGACAAATTAACTGTGCAAGGGGGTTGTCTTTTGTGGGATGATTGGGTCGTTGTTCCCTTATGCCTAAGGGAGAAAGTGTTGGGTATTTTGCATGACGGGCATCCGGGGATTGTACGTATGAAAGGTTTAGCTAGGAGCTATGTCTGGTGGCCGCTAATGGACAAAGACATCACTGAGTGGGTGGGGAAATGTCAGCCCTGCCAGGAATCTAGACCAGATCCCCCGACAGCACCAGTAAGAGAGTGGGAGAGACCCCAAGGACCCTGGTCCAGGATACACATAGATTTTGCCAACCCGTTTCACAGCCAAATGTTTATGATTATAGTAGATGCCTACTATAGTGACTGGAGATTAAGCTCATGAAAGCCACTACCTCCGTAGTGAGAGAACTGAGACAGTTATTCGCCACACACGGGTTACCAGACACCCTAGTTTTGGACAATGGGCCCCGGTTCACAGCCACACAGTTTGAAAGTTACTTAGCAGGGTTAGGAATCAGGCAAGTACTATCCACCCCGTTTCACCCGGCCAGTAATGGATTGGCGGAGAGATTTGTAAGGACGACTAAGGAAGCACTCTCACGCCTGGACCCAGGGGATTTGCAGGAGAGGATAGATAAATTCCTCATGGCCCAACATTCCACACCCTGTACTGCCATAGGTAGAAGCCCGGCCGAACTCCTGATGGGAAGGAAACTCAGGGGGGTTATAGACAGGCTACACCCCAACTATTCCCCAGACAGCTTTAGAGGGAGTGAAAGGAAGCTTAGGGAGTTCACAATAGGCACACCCATATTCGCCAGGATTCTCCCTCTTTGGGAGACAGGGGTAATCACAGAAATAACAGGCCCCAAGTCATATAGGATAGATATGGGAGATGGGAGGATTTGGTGCCGACACATTGACCAGTTGCAGAAACGTTTGACTGACAACACAGAAGATTTCCTCACCAAGCCAGTCCCTGACTATCAACAAAGCACCGAAGCTAACTCAACCCCGAGTCAGGTGGAGGACTTATCTGTAGAGCCAGAGTTCCAGTGCCACCCCATCGCGGAGGATCGACCAGCTGAAGAAGTCACCGCCCAGAAAGAAATCACGGAGGCCCCATTGGCGGAGCAGGGAGAAACAGGAAGTTCCTCCAACCAGCTCGACGCCGCGCCTCCGACTGAACTGCGCAGGTCAACTAGGGTGCGGACACGCCCTAGTCACCTGAGAGACTTTGTATGTAAATAGTACCCCAAGTGACTTCTGGGAGGGGAGGAGCGTTATGTATATAAGTTTGGGCAGGAAGTTTGAATTAACTGACCATCAGCTGATTGGCTGACCACCACAGCTGTGAGGTATATAAGGGGAGCTGTTTCCCCTGGTCAGTTGCTGGATTCTCACCCTGAAATAAAGAGCTGTTGTCACACACTGCCTGGCTTGCTGGGTCCTCATTCGCCCAACTTAACAGAGCCTACCATATCTTATTTGATTTCTCAGTTACCAGTACCACTACTCGTGGCATCCTTCTAGATTACTTTCATGGCTGTGAATAAGGGGCATTGCACTTCAGTAGTTCTCATTTCAGAATTTGGGAGGGGAAGGTTTAAGTTTTAGGGCTCTCATTTTGGAGTACAACACAATTGACAATCCTGCCCTTCTTATCTACATGAAGCCACTGGGAAATATAATCCATTGACAAGGGGTCAAATATTATCAATATTCTAATTATACTCAGCCATATATCTAACCCAGAGTCTAATAGGAGATGCAATTGGATTCCTGTCCGGCTGTGAGGATCTGAATCTGGAACAACTCAGAAATTGACTCAGATTCAGTATCAAAAATACAAACTGTCTCTGCATTCAAAAGCCAACTGACTCCAATGATATTTAATTTTTAGTTCTGAGACAAAGTGATATATAATTGGAGAGAAGTGTCCTTCTGTATCCACAGCTCCTGTTTGAGAAGTAGATTGCAGTTGTGATTACGTGGACTCCCTTATTCTCTCATCTGTCTTTCCAGGCATATAAAAGGGTGGAATAGTCCCTGCAGATTTTACTCTGCTAGTCGTTGCCAACTATAGGGATGATACTCATCTCCATTCCAAGGTCATTGAACCAGTATTGTTTGCAAACATTTCTGTGGTCATGCAGCTAGCATGATGTCATGGAACTCTGTTACCTTTCCACTGAAGTGGTACCTATTTATTTACTTGCTTTTGCATGCTTTCAAACTGCTAGGTTGACAGGCACTGGGTTGAGAACTGGGGTTCATCTCATTGCGTGGTGCTTGGGTCTCGAACCTTGGCTGCTCGCTTTTCAGCTGATAAGCCCAGGGTCTTAACCACAGCATCTAGGCACATAGGCCACTCCAACTGCAAATGATTCTGATCAGCCTATAAGTCTAGTAAAGTTATTTTTCATTCTATGTGAATTGTTGAATGGTTGACACCCTCCTGCATTTTTAAAAAAGAAAAGTAGCTGCAGGAGTTGCAGTTCCTTGACAACCACAAAACATTAAGGGGTGAATTGATATGTCAGGGACTGTATTGTCACAGGAAACAGGCTGAAGCAACTTAAGGCACAAATTTGCTGACACAAAACATGTCATTTAAAGTTTCCTCCCCCATTGTACATCAAATTAACCTCCATTGCTCATATGCAGTGTTAGGAAGAAGGCTAAGACAGTAAACACCCCATCCAAAAAGCAGGGCTTAAAACTGTTTTTGGGTTACATCAATTGCAGGTAGACAATAAGAAACAAGCAATATAGTACAATTCAATTCAATTCAATAATACAATACAATACAATGACTTCTGGAAATCACCTCAAATCAAACTTTCTTTAGTCATAGACCAGCAAATAAAACACAAGAGTCACAATTAATTAACATAAAATAAAAAATATATAATTATTCTAAAATATCTTTAAAAGGTTAGACTTAATAGTACAGTACTGTGCAGACTGTAGAACAGTACTTGGCTGTCATCATGAAAGTAAAATCAGACTGACCTGAAATAAAACAAATTGGAATGACCAGGATATTTATTAAAGGGTAGAAATAACAATTCCCGGTGAGCGCTTGCATAGAAAGGAAAATACAGAATAACATGTCCCATCCATTCAATTATTCCTTCACTACATGGACACAGTATCTGTTTGAAGGGGATTATTTTGATATGCTCCTTCAATAATAACTGTTGAAAGAGCATTGAATCTGGCTAAGGATAAGGCCCTTCTGAATTCTGGAATTGTTACGCAACAGAGATATCTAGCTGGTTGCAGAAAATATGCAGAGTGGATCAAGAATCAATTTCTGGGTAGAGCTGGAAAGTCTGTTTGCAGCTCTAGATCAATGACCAATGATCAAGGATGTTTCAGTTAATGACTGCAGGTGAATTCCTTAATGACTGTGGTGGAAGTGAAGTTCTAAGTCTGTTATAGCTACATAATGTCTCAATAAATGACAATGCCATTTAGCAATGGAATGGCCAGTCCCAATTATAGTTCAGTTTATTATAGTCATAGACCAGAGACCAGAACAAATAAAAACACTAAATATACAATTAAAAATTCTACAATGAAATAATAAATAACAGATAAAATCTATTCTAAAATCCAGTCTGTCAATTTCACATGGTCTAACCATACTAAAATAACAATCCATAAACTGTGAGGTGCATAATCAGTTTAATACTAAAAGGGACAAGAATAAGCAATGCAAAGGGTTTGTCGCATTTGTTGTATAAAATAGATATAGTGGATTAGACACATGTTTCTGATGAATTGCCAATGCTGCTGCACAGAATTTAGCCACCTGCACTGTAGTTATGGACTGTTCATCCTTAAGCAACCACTGGAGAAAAGCAGTATCAGAATGGCCAGGATACCTAGCAATTAATGGAAGGATTTTTTCCCCCAAATCTCTCTGTAAAAAGAACATCAAAGGAGTATGTGACCAATGGTCTCCACCTCTCCTGAGCCATAAGAACAGAGTCTTTCAGTCAATTGTATCTTTTGTATACAGGGCGGCCAATGAAGCGCATACTTTCTGATAGTTTGCTGACTCCAACTGGCTAAGATAGCTGGCAGGAGTAACAACATATCGAATGGTATCTAGAGTCAGAAACAAAGGAGCTTTCCCTAAGTCGGTTTGTCTTTTGATGTCCTCTACCCTTTGTCGCAAGGCTTGTTTTGCTTGGTCGTAGTCCAACTTGAGTATTGAGGCTGGGGAGAAGCCTAGTTTGGCAAAGTTGGACTCAACAGCCTTGGTCCATGATGAGGAGAATTTGTCTTGGAGGATTAATGGAGCAAGGCCTTGCAGAAAAAAGTTAAGTTTTAGCCAGAGATTTAAAGACTTTATACAAATTCTTGCTTCAACTTTTGTCAATCCTGTCTCCAGGCGCAGAAGTGCATTTGAGATACAACATGGCATCTGAAGAATTGCTCTAATAAATTTGGATTGAACTTTTTCCAATGGTGTGAAACATGAAGAAAAGGGCATTCATCTCTGAAGTTCTCTGTTCTAATACAAAAAACCTCTGCAAAAATATAATTTTTGATGGCATAATTAGTTCATATACACTTTAGCTTTTATACTCTGCGGGATATCTAAATAGTAGACCCACTGGAATTTTCCTGGTTTTCCTCTGAATCTTTTCAACTGAGTTAACTAACCAAGTCAATATGAATAGCATTTCTGACCAATTACAGTGTATTATGACACTCATTTGATAAGTACATATTACTTATCAAATTGTTTAGCTAATTATTATGTTTTATTGCATGAATCTGAATAAATAGTCACAAGATTTTTTTTCAAGTGTAAATGTTCTATGGAGTCAGTAAATGTAGCTTTTTCAGGAACATAGCTGAAACAAGAAAACTTGTTCTCCTGCTTCAAAATCAATTGATCTATCCCCATCTATATAGTCTGAACTTAAAGAATAGTCTCTTTTTTAAAATACACAACTTTTTAACATAGAGTCTAAGCAGTAAATACACAAATATAATGAAAAAACTCAGCAAGATATATACCTATGATTATTCTTTCCATTTTTATCCAACATAAATATCATGCTTGGATCCTGTAAAGATGAGGACTTTATAAAATCAAGTACATAAATAGCTACTTTGCCAACTCTGATGATCTTAAACAAGACCAAATGACTGACCCATGGTTTACATTTTATAAAAGAGCTTTTTAATAAGGAATTATTTAAATATTAGTTTATTATGATGACCACAGATGATTCTTTTTAACAATCTTAATTGGGACCAGAATTGCCATCACTAAGGATAGTGGTGGTTAGACAAAACATCACATGACTGCATGGTTTAGTAATAACAATTCCAATAATTCTGGTTCCAATCTATATGTGTACTTTTGATTTTTTTCTTGCCTAAGTGTAACACTTTACTTTTCTCTACATTGAATATAATTTTGTTAGATAGGGCCCAGTGTTCAAATCTGTCAAGATCTATCCCAATCTTGAGCCTATCATTTAGGGTGTTGGCTATTCCTGACAATATCATCCGCAAATTTGATAAGTTCCCCTTCTATTCCCTCATTTGGGAATAGAAGATGTTGAAGAGTATTGGGCCTAAGATGGAACCTTGTGGTAACCCACTGCTTACTTCCCTCCATGTAAGTGTAGTACCATTAAAGACTACTCACTGAGTATGGTTTGCTAGCCAGTTACAAATCCATCCGGTGATGCTATCTATTCCACTTTTTTCTAGCTTACCAAGAAGTAGATTGTTGCCTACTTTGCTGAATGTCTTGCCGAAGTCTAAAGTATATTATGTCAACAGTATTTTGCTGGTTTACTAATTTAGTCACTATGTTGAAGAATCAAATAAGATTGGTTTAGTATGATCTGTTTTTAACAAACCCATCCTGACTTCTAGTTATTACTTTACTTGTTTCTAGATGTTGATAGATCTGTTTTTTTATTATCTTTTCCAGTATCTTCCCAGGTATTGATGTTAAGCTGATTGTCTGTAGTTTCCTGGGTCTGGTTTTTTTTCTTTCCTTTTTTGAAGATGGGAACCACATCGGCTCTTTTCCAGTCCTCTGGTAGTTCCCTGGTGCTCTAGGATTTTTGAAAGATGTGGTACAGTGGTTCTGGGATGACATCTCCCAGCTCCTTTAGAACTCTGCGATATAATCTGTCAGGTCCTGGTGACTTGTATTCATCAAGATTATACAGATGTTCTCTTACCATTTTTTGTTGTTGCTTATTTTATACTTTTATTTCTAGTCTGTCTTTTACAGTTACGTTTTTGGTAGGTTGGGCTATAGTTTCTTTTTGCATGAAGACTGATGCAAAGAATGAGTTAAGCAGCTCTGCCTTCTCTCTGCTGCCTGTTACTTCCTTGCCATTTTCTCTCTTTAGAGGACTGACTGTTTCCTTGATTTTTTTCTTGTTATTTATATGTTGGAAGAAACTTTATTATCTTTGACTTTGTTCATTCTGAGCCTTTGCTTTCCTGACTTTGTCTTTGCATGTTCTGGTTATCTGCTGATAGTCTGCCTTAGTTATGTGTCCCTCTTTCCATTTTTTGTACTTGTCCTTTTTGTCTTTCAATTTGTCAGAGAGATCTTTGTGCAGTCATGGTGGTTTCTTGTTTTTCTTTTTCAGTGGTATTATGCTGGACTGGACTTTTCTGATCATATTTTTTAGAGTTTTCCAAGATTCTTGAGTTATTTTCCCCTTTAGTATTTTCATCTAAGGAATCTTTCCCAAGTTTGGAGTTTGTTAATACTTACACACAGAAAAGAAGTGATAGAGGGAGTTGAAACTGCAGGAATCTTGGGTGAGAATTCAACATAACACAAACACAATTAGTAGAACATAATGATACCAGATACTTAGATTTTTAAAAGAGATTATTTTAAGTCCAGTATGACTGTCTCACTAGTTCCCTCCTCTACCTTTTGGACAACAAAGTTGTTAGCTAGGTTGGTTAGGAACCTATTTGATTTGTCACTTGGTGCAGAATTAGTCTTCCAGTTGATGTCAGGGTAATTGAAGTTTCCATTACTATTGTAGTGTGTTTCCTACGTATATTTGATTTATTATTCTTCTGCTACCAGTCACATAAGCATTTGAGCAGAAGCATATGCAGAATCCAGTAATTTTTCCTAAATGATGATGCAACACCATTTGGGCAAAAGGTTCTCTCATAACCCTAAAGGCCATTTCCTAATGTGGGGTTTTGCATGTGGCACACATTTGTAAAGTTATGCTTATGGTTTAATATTTTTTATGAAGCCAGAAAAGTGCAGCCTATTCAATTTTTTTTGGATGTAAACCAGGTCAATACACATAGTCCTTGACTTATGATCAGTTGCTTAGCAACCTTTGAATTTCCAATGGACAGTGACACCTCCCAAAAGTACCTATGATCCAGTTCTGAAATCTCAGTGGCTGTGCTTCCCACCCCCCCCACCCCCCCATTCACATAACCACATTTCTGGCATTCAGCAACCAGACCACACTTATGGCCATTTACAGTGTCATAAGATCACGTGACCACAATTTACAACATTTTTGCTAAAAACCGGCATTTACTTCTGATTTCTGGGGAAAATACCCTATAGTGAATTTTGGGTTTGCTTAATGACAGCAGATTCACTTAATGATGATGGTGATTTGCTTAATGGCCAGCACAGAAAAGGTCATAAAGTCAATTAACTCAAACGATGACCCATTTTATGACCATTATGGCTTATGATCATAATGGGCAGACCCCATTACAGTTGTAAGTTGAGGACTACCTCATTGTTTAATGTCATTTTATTGACTATTAATCTAATTGTGCTGTTTTTCTCTACCATCTCTTTAACTCACTTTCAGTTGATTTCACTTACTAAGCTCTTCCAGCAGGGGGCAAACCTTCTCAATTCCAAGATTAACTTCAATTCCAAGGTTATTAAGTTGAGTCATTTATATTTAACATCTTTGCTGTGAGAGCTCTTGTAAGCCATATACATTATCCTCCACTCATGCTTGATTTTTGTCCAACCTAATTCCTATTGCTATCAGACATTCATAGAGTCAGTCCTGCACATAGGCCACAAAGGACCAAAGGTTCTCCAGATAAATTGAGATCCTAAGCAACTCTCCCTAGTTTGTCCACTGATGAGGAATATTACCCTTTTTCCTGTGACAATAGTAGAAGTTTCAACTGCTTATGGTTAGAATATCTAATGTAATGTTTTATTTCCATTCTTCAGAACGTGGCAGGGGAAAGCAATGGAGTGTAAGGCAACCAAAAGGGCAAAGATGGGGGGAGTTAAAGCAGAGATAGTTTACACAGGACAGAATATGACTGTGGGACAGTTGTACTGTATGTATGACAATTGTAATGAGGACTACTTGCAAAATGCCCAAATTTGTTTCAGGTGACCATGGAGATGCACCAGTGGCCAGAACCACAAGGATCAGTCATAACTACTAATCAGAAGCTTGGATCAGAAGCTTCCTAACAGACAGGAAGAAGCAGGTGAAGTTAGGCAGAATCACACCAAATACCTGTACAATTAGCACACACACACACACACACAGGGCTGTGTGCTCTATCCACTTCTCTTCTCTCTATATAGCAATGATTGCATCTCAACGATCCATCTGTTAAAGTACTGAAGTTTGCAGATGATATAACAGTGATTGGTCTCATTTGAGACAATGATGAATCTACATACAGATGGAGGTTGAACAACCAGCCTTGTGGTGCAGACAGAACAGTCTTGAATTGAACACACTTAAAACTGTAGAAATGATAGATTTTAGAAGAAGCCTTCCTACACTACCACCACTCACAATACTAGACAACACAGTAGCAACAGCAGAGACCTTCAAGTTTCTATGATATCTGAAGATTTAAAATGGACACCTAACATCAAATACATCATCAAAAAAGCACAACAAAAAATGTTTTTCTTGTGCTAACTCAGAAAGCTCAGAATGCCCAATACAGTTCTATAGAGTAATTATTGAGTCTGTCATCTGCACCTCTATAATTGTCTGGTGTGGCACTGCAACCAATCAAGGCAAACACAGACTTCAACGGATAATTAGAACTGCAGAAAAAACAATTGCTACCAACCTGCCTTCCATTGAGGACCTGTATATTGCATGAGCCAGAAAGTAGGCTATGAAAATATCTATAGACCCCTCGCATCCTGGACATAAACTGTTTCAACTTCTACCCTCAAACGATATTATAGGGCACTGTACATCAGAACAACTAGACACAAAGACAGTTTTTCACATGTGCCATCACTCTGCTAAATAACTAATTCCTACAATACTTTCAAACTATCATTATTCTCATCTTCCCTATTTCCTTCTCATGACTATAATTGTGTTGCTTGTATCTTATGATTTATATTGTTTACTTAGTATCCTAGTATGATTTATGTTGATTGCTTATCTAGTATCCATGACTGTCATGAAGTGTTGCATTTGTTTTATGATGAATGTATTTTTACAATGACTATGATAATGACCTATCATTATTGTTGTGTGTACACTAAGAGCTTATGCACTGGAGACAAATTCCTTGTGTGTCTAACCACACTTGGCCAATAAAGAATTCTATAACTATTGTTTGTTTAATTTCACCATAACTCATGAATGTTGGTATGCAAGGATGACTTGTACTGATCCAGATTATTTTGTACATACAGTGCAGTGGTGGGTTGCTCCCGGTTCGCACCGGTTTCCCAGGAGGCGGTAGCGGTGACGATATGATGTCACTGAACTGGTCCCCACCCCCACCCCTCCACCCCCACGTTATTCTTACCTTTTATTTGGCCCCACTCCCAATCTATTGCTGCCTCCTGAGTCCCAGCTGATGGCTAGAGGAAAAAAAACTATTTAAACTCTTGCCCCGGGGCTTCAAAGGGCCGCCCTACAGCTGATCAGTGTTAAAAGAAAACAAATGAGTAGCTATGGTAGGGAAAAAGCGAAACTGAAAGTAAAGCAGGGTCTTTGCTGCAACGTGACAAAATGAGGCAGGGAGAAATTTCTTTTTTTTTTGCTCACCAAAAAGGGTAGGTGCAAACAATGGGAAATTTAGGGCAAAAGAGGAGAATTCAAGATTTTAAAACACAAAAGAAAAAAAGCTCTATTTAACTAGAGAATTGTAATAATTGAGATACTATTAATTGTATATTGTGTTGAAAGAAGAAATGGTTAAGTTGTGGTTTGGAAGAGTATATGGGGGAAATTATTTGGTTTATTATTATTGGTAAATATAATTAATTGATATGTAAGAAATTGGATTGCATGGAAATAATTGGAATATTCATGTTCCTATTGATTAATATACAAAAAAGATAGTTATATAACTAATTGATTTATATTAAAATGTTGAATTTGTATTAAACCACTGTAATATTACATAATTAACCAATCTGAGGATGGATATAAAAATAGATGACAATGGGAAGGGGTATAATATAGAATAGAAGTGAAAAATTGAATTTGATTAAGATTAGAGATGAGGAGGAAAGTAATATTGTTTTTTTTTAAAAAAAAATAGATGAGGAATAAATATGGCAAAAAGGAAATATAGCAATTGTAAATTTAATTGAAATGATTAAACACTGTTTAAATTTGTGAATTGGCCAAATATTCTGTTCAAAGAAAATACACATAGCCATGGCCACCCAGTCACATGACCTCTAAGCCACGCCCACAAAATAAGCCACGCCCACAGAACTGGAAGTAAGAAAAATTAGAACTCACCCCTGATACAGTGTATATATCTACTTCAAAATTTATTGAATTTGTTACTTGATGCATTTTGATGTGAAAATGTTATCCCAATACTCATTATTTGTTTGGTACTTGACATGCTGCAATAGGAAGAGGAGGGCAACTATGGAGAATGCCAGGAAGATATCTGCAAAAAGAAGCAGGAAATGACCACAGAATGATGATAAGAAGTTGGACATGCTGGGAAGGTCATTGACATGGGAAAAGGGAATGACAGGAAATTTTTCCTGGCTGAAACAAAGGGTCACATGGTAAGTCACATGGTTTCTTTTTTTTTTATTGAAAAAGTTTTACAAATACAAATTTCCCCCCTTTCCCCCCC
>WNWU01013435.1:2289418-2328786 GCA_012654045.1 Ptyas mucosa
CATCTTAACCTTTTCCATATCTTTTTCTGGATTTTTCATTACAATCAGAGTATCATCAGCATATAAATTAGTTTTAACACCTTTATATCCAGTAATATCTTCATCTTCCTCTACTTTTGTTGCTAGGATCTCCATGGCTAATAAGAACAATGTTGGAGATAAAGGACACCCTTGTCTTGTACCTGCTTCTAAAGTTATATCCTTTGTTAATATCCCATTCACTTTTACTCTGGCAACCCCTTTTTGATATAATTTTGAAATAACTTGTATAAACTTATCTCCAAAACCAAAAACCTTAATCAGTTCTATAATCATTTCCCATTGAATGGAATCAAATGCTTTGAAAATATCTAACGCTAATATTCCTATTCTATCCTTATTATATTCTGCAATAGTTATAATATTTAAAACTCTTCTAACTATGTCTGACATGTATCTACCTTTCACAAACTTGATTACAACTTATGTATTTATCTATGAAACCATTTAACCTGTTTACTAAAATAGCTGTAAATGTTTTTGCATCCTGATTTATTAAAGAGATAGGTCTATAAGATTCAATTAACTCTAAATTTTTTCCAGGTTTAGGAATCAGAGAAATTATTGACCTATGCCAAAACGCTGGAATGTCCATACCGTGAAAAATTTTATTATACAATTTTTCTAATTTTGGCACAATTATATCTGTAAACTCTTTATAAAATTCTACCGGCAACCCATCTTCACCTGGTGCTTTCCCCAATTTTAATTTTTGGATTGTTTCTATAATTTCTTGCTGGGTTATATTTCCCTCCATTATCTCTTTGTATTCTATGTCTATTTTCCTATGTTCATATCTTTTCAGAAAGTCCTTCAATTTCATACTGTCTATTTGTTTTTTAGAGTAAAGTTTTTGAAAAAAAATTCTAATAATCTCACATTTATCTGTCGCTTTACTACATCTTTTACCTTGTTCATCTACTTATCTTTTACATTTCTTATCTTTAGCCATCTTTGCCAATAATTTAGAGTTCTAATTACCAAATTCAAAAAATTCTCTGTTCAAATACATCAAGTTCCTTTTAACGACTTCAGTATCTTCAATTATTTGCCTATCTTTTAATTGCCACAGTTCTTCCCAAATTTTTTTACTTTTAGTTCTTGAAAATTCCATTTCTAATTCTTGTATTCTGTTTCTTTCCATTTCTATTTTTTTAATAATCTTTGTATTTGTTACATGACAATTTTATACTTTCTCCACGAAAAATCGCCTTCATTGTATCCCATACCACATTATATTTTACCTCATCATTATCATTCCATTTCCAATTTTCCTCCCAAATTTCAATTATTCTTTTTTTAACTTCTTCATTTTTATACAGTTTACCATCATATCTCCAATAATTTTCTTTTTTCTCAGTATAGACATTCAATTCAATATTTACCTCTGCATGGTCTGATTCTTTAAATATTCCTACATTAACGTTTCCAACTCTATTTAATATATCTCTTGATACCATAATATAATCAATCCTTGAATACGTATCATGTACCTTCGAGTGAAAGGTATAGACCCTCTCTTGACCTTTAATTTCCCTCCATGTATCAAATACTCCATTTTCTATCATCCAATTATCTAATATACTCATTTTAACACTGTTATCTTGTCGGGCAACATTAATGGTATCATATTTGCTTCGAATAAGATTGAAGTCACCTGATACGATCAAACTGCCCAAACTTTCCTTTTGCAATATTTGCGATACTTTCATCAAAAATTCCTTTTGTCTCTCATTAGGTGCATAAATGTTAACTAGTGTTACAGTCTCTTCATAAATTTTACCAATTATTATTAAATATCTTCCCTCAGGATCTACTACACTTTTTAATTTTTCAAATTGTACTCTATTTGATATTAAAGTTGCTACCCCTCTCGATTTTGAAGTTCCAAATGCCTTCTCATAAAGCTGTATTCCTTTTATATATATCTTATTTGAATCCTCAGACTTTTGGTGAGTTTCTTGCAAAAAGATTATATCAGGTGACTCCCTTTTCATTTTCAATTCCAAACATTTTCTTTTAATTTGATTCCCAGTACCTTTAACATTCCATGACATAATTTTAATCACACCCATTATTATAATCAATACTTTCCATTTCTTCCTCTTCTTCCCTATTGTGAATCTTCCCCAAACCCACCACCGTTAACAAATAGAGAAAAAAACACACAATAGAACCAATAACAGAGAGTCTTCTTCCCCCATTGCCTTCATACAAATCCAGCCGCCTTCTCTTCCAAGAATGGGGAGGGGAGAGTGTGTCTGTCAGACCGGCAGCCTCCAGCTCTAGGCATCATTCATTAATTTTTCCTTCTTCCTGTTACTTCTTCTCCGCACTCAGATCTGCCACTGGAGTCAGGCCCAGAACCAAACTGATTGTCCATATCACTTTCTTCATCAACACTATCACTACCAGCTTCTCTACTTTTTTTTTTGAGTATTCAACTGTTCCTTTGTTGGTTTCCTTTTGCGTTTAGGTTTCGGGTTCGGTTTTGGGTCATCTCTACCTGCAGCTTCTTGTTTTTTACCTAATCTTTTTTCTTTCCTCAGTCCATATCCTCCCATCTTCAGCAGTTCAGCTCTTACATTAGCCACATCTTCATCTGTCTCAATCAGCCCTATGTTGTATAAACAGTCAGCAAGATCAATATCGATATTAATTATGCGCATCCTTTTATTATAAAAAAAATTTAATTGTGGGAATCTCCAATTATATTTAATATTTTTATTTCTTAACAATGTAGTGATTGGTTTTAAAGAATATCTCCACTTGTGTTCTTCAAAAGAAATATCCTGGTAAACTTCAATTTTGTCTCCTTCTATTTGAAGAGCCATGTCCCCGCGTTCTCTAATTTTTGATAGTACTTGTAATTTATCTTTTATATTTGCAAACTTAACTAGAATATTTCTCTTTTTTTTCTTATCACGATTTAGTCCAATTCTAAAAACACTTATTAAATCTGTGGCCATCATTTTTTTATCTAATCCAATTGAGTTAAGCCAGTCCAGCACTCTCTCTCGTATGTTGTCCACAGAATGTTCAGAAATACCTCTTATAACCAGATTGGCCTTTCTCACTTCTTTTTCTAAAAGGCAAATCCTCTTATCTTGTTGAAAATGTTTATAAAAAAGGTTTCCAACCTTATTATCCATTTTTACAGCATGTATTTGCAGATGGTCAATATCACCTTTCATCTTAATTGCCTCTGCTGCAGTTTTTGCAGAATATTCAGTAATTTCACCAATGATTTTTTAAAATATTTCTTCATTTTGAATTTTAATTTGTTCTAATTGTCCGGCTCTTTCTTTTTGCTCCTTCTCCATTTTTTTATTCAGTCCTTTTTCTATAGTATTTAATCTTTCATTTATTTTAGCAAGAGCTGAGATTATTTGGGTCATATCAGTAGCTGATTGGGCTGAAGGGTTCTGTTTGGAACCAGTTGTTTCCTTTCTTGATTTATTCATAATTTTTTTACTTAAAGGGACTAAATAAAGAAAAGAACTGTGGGCTGTTTCCTTGTATACTACAGATCTGAGGCAATTCAAAATATTCTTTGGAAAAGAGTCTGAGATCTCCACTTTCCAAGCGTTCCAGCAAATATAGAGTTAAAGAGCTAGCCACCACAGTTGCAAATTCAAAGCAACACTCACTGTTAAAATGCTGCAAGCTCCGTGCAATTTTAATCCTGCAGGTCTCTGTGCTCTCCTATCTCCCTCCCCCCACTCTTTCCCAGGCAGTTAGGCCTCAGGGAAATTTGCAGGGTTTTCAGGAGTTTGAGGCACAGATCGAACCAGCTCACAGTACCAGGACGCTCTCCACTTTCTTCCTCTGTAAGTCTCAGCTGCTTTTCATTCCATTTACAGGAAATCCTCATTATTTTCCTCCTTGCAATGCCATAGCGAGGCAGGAAAGCTGTTACCTCGCTGGCATCAAGCCACACACCCCATCACAAATATTATTAACGGGCACTGATGGTTGATACAGGTTGCTGCCAGCATCCTAGATATCAACCAAGTATTTTCTTAAAATATAAGCTGTTCCAAGTAGCAGTTTTTTGTAGTTCTGCTGGTGTTATTGCAGGAAGTTGCAATTTCTTGATGTACTGTGTAAAATTCTTGGACATGGTGCCAAGTGCCCTGATGACAATGGGTATCAGTGTCACATGTTTCATCCATAATCAGGTAGTTTCGATGGTGAGGTCGTGATATTTCATGATTTTTTTCTAGTTCTTTTTCTTCAACTCTGGTGTCTCCTGGTACAGTGATATCAATAAATTGTACACTTTGGTTTTTGATGGCTGTGATATCTGGCATGTTGTATTCTAAATGACAATCCATCTGTATTTGAAAGTCCCACAAAATCTTCACCTTCTCATTTTTGACAACTTTTTCCACTTTGTGTTCCCATGACTTTTCGGATACAGGTAAGTTGTATTTTTTACATAATGCCCAGTGGATTAGTTTAGCAATTTGGTCATGTTTAGCTTTGTAATCAGTTTGCATGATTTTGCTGCATTCATATATTAAATATGAAACAGTTTCAACTTTGTCATTGCAAAATTGACAGTTTGGATTGTCAGTGGTTTTTTGTATCTTCGCTTTCATGGCATTACTTTGTAGTGCTTGTTCTTGAGCAGCAAGTATTAAACTTTCCATTTCTTTCTTGATGGTTCCCATCAAGAAATCCAGAGATGGCCCATAATATAAGAACAACAATGGCTCAATGGCCCCACGATTCTGTAGAGTCATCTGCAAAAATGAGGCCATCAAACAAAAGTTCATTTACATCATAAATTCAATTGCCAGATCCAACCACAATCACAGCAAACTTCGATCACGGCCTGACCTATCTTCACTACAGTGGATCAGCTCCCGTAAACGCCATGCAGAACTCAAAAGATGCCAAGACCTAGGTGACACAAATCTATACATCAACTACCATGCTGACTGCATAAAAAGTAAGACCCACAATCAATCCCCCAACATCCAATCCTCCATCACCCAAAACATCCATCATCCATCATCCAAGACATCCATCCAACCAACATCCAAACTAGGTATACATGCCCTTACTTCCTCAATACCAACCACTATTGACCTCAAGTGCAAACTAATAAATGCAAGTAGCATCATAAACAAAATGCCTGAACTCCTCCTCTTATTAAATACTGCTACATTTGACATCATATTTGTCTGTGAAACATGGCTAAACACATCCTTCCCTGACTCCATTATCACAGTAAGAGACTATCATGTTTACTGGTCTGATCGCAAAACCCACAGAGGGGATGGAGTTGCTATCTTCTACAAAAAGTCATTAAACCTAAAAAATATTCAAGTTGCACATAAACTCACTCTTCCAGAAACTATAATCTGTGAACTGTCCTTAAACACCACACTTCACTTCTTACTATGTTACAGAGCCTCTGATTACGATATCGCACATGCAAACAAGTTAACTTCACTACTAATGTGGGCAGCCTCCTGCCCATGCCCTCTCATCTTTCTTGGTGACCTCAACCTACCTCTTATTACTTGGACAATAAACAAATGTACAACTGAACCCATCCATACAACCCTATACAATGCTGTTACAAATCTAGGTCTAGCTCAACTAGTAACTAACAACACTAGACTCAACAACCTCATCTTCTGCAACAGCTTAAACTCAATTTGCAGGGTCAAGCTGAGGATTTTGTGCAGTATCTGTATGACAAAATCGCTCAGATTCGGGAAGGTCTGGCCTCTGACTGGGTAAGTCAGATGAGATGATTGAGGCAGGTCTTGAGAGTGTTATCTGGGAGGAGTTCGATCCTGTGGCTCCCGAGGACGTGGACAGGATTCTGGGACAGCTGAACGTGACCTCGTTTATTGGACCCATGTTCCTCCTGGTTCGTGCTGGCTTCCCAGGAGGTTACACAAGGCTGGCTCCAGAGGATTATTAACGCTTCTTTGAGGGAGGGCGTCCTGCCGGCCGCTTTGAAAGAAGCGGTGGTGAGGCCCCTCCTCAAGAAGCCCTCTCTGGATCCAGCTGTTTTGGCTAACTATCGTCCAGTCTCCAACCTTCATTTTATTGTGAAGGTTGTTGAGAGTGTGGTGGTGCGGCAGCTTCCACAGTACCTGAATGAAGCTGTCTATCTAGATCCGCTCCAGTCAGGCTTCAGGCCTGGGCACAGCATGGAAATGGCATTGATCGCGTTGGTGGATGATTTCTGGAGGGCTCGGGATAGGGGTTGCTCCTCTATCCTGCTCCTATTAGATCTCTCAGGGGCTTTTGATACCATCGACCATGGTATCATGTTGCACCAGTTGGAGGGGTTGGGGGTGGGGGGCACTGTTTTGCAGTGGGTCTCCTCCTACCTCTCTGACCGGTCGCAATCTGTGTTGGCAGGGGGGCAGCAGTCGACCCCAAGGCGCATTGTTTGTGGAGTACCGCAAGGGTTGGTCCTCTCACCCCTCCTGTTCAACATTTATGTAAAGCCGCTGGGCGAGATCATCCATGGCTTTGGGGTGGAGTTCCATTAGTATGCTGATGATACCCAGCTGTACACCTCCACCCCAGGCCACCTCAATGATGCCCTTGAAGTGATGTCCCGGTGCCTGGAGGCCGTGCGGACCTGGATGGGGAGAAACAGGCTCTGACTCAACCCTTCCAAGACCGAGTGGCTGTGGCTTCCAGCGTCCCGATATAGCCAGCTGGTGCCATCGCTAGTTATTGGGGGCGAATCACTGCCCCCCACGGAGAGGGCTCACAACGTGGATGCATGGCTGTCTTTAGAAGAACGTATGACGGCTGTGGCCAGGGGGGCTTTTTATCAGGTCCGCCTGATATGCCAGTTGCATCCCTTTCTGGATCGGGATTCCCTACACACGGTCACTCAGGCACTCGTCACTTCCCGCCTGGACTACTGCAATGCTCTTTACAGGGGGCTTGCCTTGGGGTGCATCCAGAGACTCCAGCTGGTCCAGAATGCAGTTGCATGGGAGAAATTATGCAGCTCGCACAGGAGAGGTGTCACATGGGAGCACCCCGTTGCTCCCATGTGACACCTCTCCTGTGCGAGCTGCACTGGCTCCCGGTGGTCTTCCGGGTGCACTTCAAGGTGTTGGTGACCACCTTTAAAGTGCTCCATGGCTTAGGGCTGGAGTATCTACGAGACCACCTTCTGCCACCAATAGCCTCCCACTGGCCAGTACACTCGCACAGAGAGGGCCTCCTCAGGGTACCGTCCACCAGACAATGTCGGCTGGTGACCCCCAGGGGGAGTGCCTTCTCTGTGGCAGCACCCGCATATCTCTGCACCCCCATATCTCTGCACCCGCATATCTCTGGGGGTAGGTCACCTGGAATGACCTACCCCCAGAGATATGCACGATACCAGACCTCCGGACTTTTCGTCGAGCCCTGAAAATGCATTTATTTCATCTAGCTGGGCTGGCTTGATCCCATCCATTTCGGTTTTAATTGGAAATTGGTTTTAACTGGGTTGTTTTAAATTGTGGGCTGAAATTATTTAATTACCTTTTAAATTGTCTTTTAAATTCTGTATGCTTTGTTTTA
Organism: Ptyas mucosa; assembly: GCA_012654045.1. NCBI lineage: Eukaryota > Metazoa > Chordata > Lepidosauria > Squamata > Colubridae > Ptyas > Ptyas mucosa. The sequence goes on from WNWU01013435.1 coordinate 2,297,018, forward strand.
TCTCGGCTGTTCACTGCCCTGAGTCCTGCTAGAGAAGGGCAGTATAAAAATCAAATAAAATCTAAATCTAAATCTAAATTTATGGATTACAAATAAAATAACCCTTTTCCAACAGCAACCACAACATGATGGACTTTTGTCTCTATATACGTCCTTACAAAAATCATCAAAATAATGGGATACCCAACTACAACTTCAAAAAAACCAACTATGATCTCATAGACACCAACCTCTCATCTCTTGATTGGCAAATCTATTCGCTGGCTATAACACTGCCGAAGACCATTATAACATTTTCTTGCTTGAAATCAATAGAGTTATTATGCCACCAAATAAAGACTGAAAGCACCAATTACCACACCAAACAAGAAGAGAACCTCTTACGCACGAAATCCAACTGTGCCGTCTATAATTTTGTAACTTAAACTTAAAGACTCAAGATCCATCCCACCCCTAAAAGGGTCTAATGGTAAAGAATGCAATGATGAATCAGTTAAAGCAAACTGCAATGATGAATCAGTTAAAGCAAACCTCTTCAACACATTCTTCGGCTCAGTCTTTGTAAACAGCAATGGCTCATGCCCAACATTCCCAGTCGGACCACAAATAACTACAATGATCCAACACAAATAGATTTCACAGATGATAATGTTGAAAAGGGACTACGCAGACTAAAATCACCTCTATCTATCGGACCAGATGGACTATGTGCATACTTCTTAAAAAAACTTTCCACTGCTATAGCAAGCCCCTAAGTATAATCTTTGAAAAATCCTTAAGGACCAGCTCCCTACCCAAACTATGGTCACTAGCCATGGTCATCCCTATCTTCAAAAAGGGAGATTCCAGCCTAGTTGAAAATTACAGACCAATCTCTTTATGCTGCGTCACTTGTAAAGTCATAGAATCAATCATTAACCATTCCATTACCCTTAACCTAGAAACAAACAACCTACTCTCTAATAAACAATTTGGTTTCAAATTGTAATCTACAACTTCTACACTGCAAGAACATATGGACTACAAATCTTGATCAGGGCAAAGCAATAGACGCAATTTACATAGACTTCTGTAAAGCCTTTGATTCAGTACATAACAAATTACTTCTAAAACTAAAATCCTATGGCATCTCCGGATCCCTACATAATTGGATAGCTGTGTTCTTGTTAAACAGACGAGTGATCAAAATAGGGAGCACCCTATCAAATCCTGCACCTGTTAATAATGGTGTCCCCCAAGGCAGCGTTCTAGGACCAAAAGCTCTGGTGGCTCAGTGGACTAAGGGAGTTATTAGCATCCATTTACATCTGCTGCCTGCAATTACTGCAAGTTCAAATCCCACCAGGCTCAAGGTTGACTCAGCCTTCCATCCTTTCTAAGGTAGGTAAAATGAGGACCCAGATTATGGGGGCAATAAACTGACTTTGTATAAATATACCAAAGTATGAAGGCTATTGCTTAACACATTGTAAGCTGCCCTGAGTCTCCGGAGAAGGGCGGCATATAAATCAAATTTTTTAAAAAAAATTCTTCATACTATACATAAATGACCTTTGTGATCATATTATGCATTCTCTTTGCTGATGATGTAAAAATATTTAACACCACAGACAATGCTGCTACCCTTCAAAAAGACCTTGACTTTGTGTTGGAATGGTCAAACAATTAGCAACTCCAAATCTCAACCAACAAATGCTCTGTCATACACATTGGGCAAAAAGAACCAGAACACAAAATAAAAGCTGAGTGGACACGACCTTGTAGATGACCCTCACTCTGTCAAAGACCTTGGAGTACTCATATCTAATTATCTAAGTGCCAAAGCCCACTGTAGCAACATTGCCAAAAAGGCATTAAGAGTTGTAAACCTAATCTTCCATAGCTTCTTCTCTGGTAATATCACACTACTAACCAAAACATTTGCTAGACCAATTCTTGAATATATCTCATCAGTCTGGAACCTGCACTACATATCAGACATTAATACAATTGAACGCGTCCAGAAATATTTCACAAAAAGAGTCCTCCACTCCTCTGCTTGCAACAAAATACCTTGTGCCACTAGATTTGAAATTCTGGACATAGAAAACTTAGAACTACGCTACCTTCAGTATGACCTAAGCATAGCTCATAAAATTATTTGCTACAATGTCCTATCTGTCAATGACTACTTCAGCTTCAACCACCACAATACACAAGCACACAATAAATACAAGCTTAAAGTGAAGCTCTTCAAACTCGATTGCAGAAAATATGACTTCAGCAACATAGTGGTCAATGCCTGGAATGCACTACCTGACTCTGTGGTTTCATCCCAAAACCCACAAAATTTTAATCTAAGACTGTCTACTGTTGACCTCACCACATTCCTAAGACGCCTGTAAGGGGTGTGCATAAGAGCACCAGCATGCCTACCATCCCTGTCCTAATGTTTTCTCTATTTGTATCTATTTTATGAATCCAATCCATGTTTATACTTATTACCTAATATGTTCTTGAAAAATAAATAAATAAATCTTAAGCCATGTCCATGTCAAGTTGTTATCACATTTTCCTTCGATGTTTTTCAAATGCTGTCCATGCAAAGCTTTGATTTAACATCTATTAATTAATTTATTATTTATTTATTTATTAAATTTATATACCGCCCTACTCCTGAAGGACTCAGGGCGGTGAACAAAATACATGTGATACAAATATTTATAAGCCGTTAAAATAGTCAAATAAATATGGTTCAGAAAACAATTTAAGGCACCTCAAATTTATAGGACAGATTTAAATTTAGAATTTAAGCAATTTTAAAGAGGTTAAGCTAGGCCGGACTGTTGGAATAGAAATGTTTTGAGGGCACGGTGAAAAGCGCGAAGATTCGGGATTGTCTGTATCTCCGGGGGGAGCTCATTCCATATGGAGGGTGCTCCCACAGAGAAGGCTCTCCCTCTGGGGGCCGCCAGTCGACATTGTTTGACCGACGGCACCCTGACAAGCCCCTCTCTATGAGAGCATACTGGTCAGTGAGAGGATATTGGTGGCAGAAGGCGGTCTCATAGATACCCCGGTCCTAAGCCATGGAGCGGTCTAAAGGTGGTAACCAAAACCTTGAAGCGCACCCGGGAGATCACAGGGAGCCAGTGCAGCTTGCGCAGGAGGGGTGTCACATGGGAGCGCCACGACGCTCCCATAACGACCCATGCAGCTGCATTCTGGACCAACTGGAGCCTCCAGATGCTCCTCAAGGGGAGCCCCGTGTAGAGAGCATTGCAGTAGTCCAGGCGGGAAGTGACGAGGGCATGAGTGACTGTGTTTAACGAGTCCCAATCCAGAAAGGGATGCAACTGGCATATCAGGCGGACCTGGTAAAAAGCCCTTCTGGCCACAGCCGTCAGGTGTTCCTCTAAAGACAGTTGAGAGTCCAAGAAGACACCCAAGTTGCGAGCCCTCTCTGTGGGGGCCAATGACTCACCCCCAATAGTCACTGATGGCACAAACTGACTATATCGTGATGTCGGAAACCACAGCCACTCGGTCTTGGATGGGTTCAGCCTGAGTCTGTTACTCCCCATCCAGATCCGTACAGCCTCCAGGCACTGGGACATCACTTCAAGGGCATCATTGGGGTGGTCTGGGGTGGAGATGTACAGCTGGCTGTCATCAGCATACTGGTGGTACTTCACCCCAAAACCACGGATGATCTCACCCAGCGGCTTCACATAAATATTGAACAGGAGGGGTGAGAGAACTGACCCTTGTGGCACCCCACATACAAGGGGCCTTGGGGTTGATCTCTGCCCTCCTGCCAACACAGACTGCGACTGGTCAGAGAGAAAGGAGGAGAACCACCGTAAGACGGTGCCCCCCACCCTCAACTCTTCCAACTGGCGCAGCATGATACCATGGTCGATGGTATCAAAAGCCACTGAGAGATCTAATAGGACTAGGATAGAGGAACAACCCCTGTCCCGAGCCCTCCAGAGATCATCCACCAATGCGACCAATGCCATTTCCGTGCTGTACCTAGACCTGAAGCCCGACTGGAACGGATCTAGATAAGCTGATTCATCCATTATTTAATCTGTCATCTAGCTGTTTTTCCTCATATTCTGTCTTTGTTTCTGTTGTTTTTATATTGTTCTCCATTTCCACAGCTTGCAGCTCTTTTTCTTTACTTTGATTCACATAGTCAAACTTATTTAATAATAATAATAATAATAATAATAATAATAATAATAATAATAATACTTTTGAATACAGACTGATTGTCATTTGGAACACAACATGCCAGATATTACTGTTGTCGAGGGCCTAAGTGTACAATTTATTGATATTGCTAGGTCTAGGACATACCAGAGTTGAAGAAAAAGAACTGGAAAAAATCATGAAATATCGTGACGTGGCCATTGAAACTACACAGTTATGGATGAAACATGTAACACTGATACCCATTGTCATCGGGGCACTTGGTACCATGTCCAAGAATTTTACAAAACACATCAAGAAATTGCAGCTTCCTGAAATAACACCAGCAGAACTGCAAAAGACTGTGCTACTCAGAACGTTGTATATTTTAAGAAGATATGTGGTTGATACCTAGGATGCTGACAGCAACCTGTATCAACCATTAGCACTAGTCAAGGGGATATTTTGTGGATATGAATATTGAAACCACAATAATAATAATAATAATAATAATAATAATAATAATAATAATAATAATAATATTGTTACTAGGCTTGGAATTAAGAATCTGGTAGCAGAGGGCTGGATCTATTCTATTCTATTCTATTCTATTCTATTCTATTCTATTCTATTCTATTCTATTCTATTCTATTCTATTCTATTCTATTCTATTCTATTCTATTCTCACCTTATCTTAAATTCTGTATAAATCAAACCAAATTAAGTACTTAAGTCATTAGTCGTGAGCGAATAGGCTCCAGGCTGAAATTACAAGTACTACCTCTAACAATTTTAAGTAGAAAAGATTGCAATACTTCTTGTCCATGGTTATCTTTGAAAGGGACTAGGCTCTGCCACTTCTCTGCTTCTAATAAGTGTGCTGTCAGCGAGCTGCAGCACTGACACAACCAAATCTTTCTCTGAAGAGGCCAAAATGTACTAACATGCCATACTAATTTAATACTTCATTGAGGCCACTAATGGAGGAAACCCCCACAGAAAGTCCCAAGTATTTATGACCATTCTTCTGATGCCTCATATCATCAAATTATTACAGGTACAGGTAGCAAAATCATATTCAGTCCTATATGCTTCTTCCTATAGGTTTCTTCAGTGTTGCATTAACCTTGGCCTCCTGGAAAAGCAACTGAAAATATAAGTGTTTATTATTTGAGCAATTGTTGAAAATTGTACTGTTTTTACTTTTCTGTTACAATTTTGATTTTGTATAATTGATTGGGATGGCCTACGAATACTGAGGAGGAATAAAACAAAACTGATGAAACTAACATGCTTTCAAATGTATTAGATTCATCACATGCAGGGTAGGAATATCTCATTCTTTCCCCCCTGTTCCTTTGTAGAAATTAATCTGCAGTTCTTTGTAGAAATCAATATGCATTCCTATAGAAAAAAAATGTGTGCCAACAAAAGTGACCGAAACCCATTGTACATAATTTTAGTGGGTACAGAATTCCTGGTATCACCACTTTAAAAAAAAGATTTGTAGGATAATCACCATATTTCAGAATTTAGTAAACATAGTATTAGCAAAAGAACATGGATTTTTTTTCTTGACATTTTCATGTAGATCATACACATGCATTCCCTTGGATATAATTGATATGTCATTCAGAACAATCAGGTTACATATCTGTAAGGGTCAGAAGGATTTTATTATGAGAATACTGTTCTTGTTAAATTCCTAATGATTCATCTCATTTCAGAAAGAGAGGCCTCTCATCTGTGGAGTGCCGCAGGGATCGGTCCTCTCGCCCCTTCTGTTCAACATTTATGTGAAGCCGCTGGGCGAGATCATCCGTGGTTTTGGGGTGAGATACCATCAGTACGCTGATGACACTCAGCTGTACATCTCCACCCCAGACCACCCCAACGATGCCCTTGAAGTGATGTCCCAGTGCCTGGAGGCTGTGCGGACCTGGATGGGGAGGAACAGGCTCAGGCTCAACCTCTCCAAGACTGAGTGGCTGTGGCTCTCGGCATCCCGATATAGTCAGTTGACTCCATCGCTGACTATTGGGGGCGAGTCTTTGGCCCCCACAGAAAGGGCTCGCAATCTGGGAGTCCTCCTGGATAGGCAGCTGTCCTTAGAGGACCATCTGATGGCTGTCACCAGGGGGACTTTCTGTCAGGTTCGCCTGATTCGCCAGTTGCGGCCCTTTCTTGATCGGGATTCCCTGTGCACAGTCACTCACGGCCTTGTTACCTCTCACCTTGATTACTGTAATGCTCTCTACATGGGGCTCCCCTTGAGAGGCACCCGGAGACTCCAACTGGTCCAGAATGCAGCCGCGCGGGTAGTGATGGGAGCAACGTGGCGCTCCCATGTAACACCACTCCTGCGCGAGCTGCACTGGCTCCCAGTGGTCTTCCGGGTGCGTTTCAAGGTGTTGGTTGTCACCTTTAAAGCGCTCCATGGCATAGGAGCTAGTTATCTACGGGACTGTCTACTGCCACAGACGACCTCCCATTGACCCGTGCGCTCCCACAGAGAGGGCCTCCTCGGCGTGCCATCAGCCAAACAATGTAGGCTGGTGACCCCCAGGGGGAGAGCCTTCTCTGTGGGGGCACCTACCCTCTGGAATCAGTTACCCCCCGAGATAAGGAAAATCCCAGACCTCAGTGCCTTCCGTCGTGCCCTGAAAACTTACCTCTTCAAACAAGCCGGGCTGGCTTAAGCAGTATTTTAAATTTTAAATTTTATGCGGATTGGTATTTTTAATTTGAGCCGAAATTTATTATTCTATTTTTAATTGTTCTTATTTTTTATATTATGTGTTTTTTAATTCCGGCTGTACACCGCCCTGAGTCCTCAGGGAGAAGGGCAGTCTATAAATTTAATATAAATAAAATAAACATAATAAACATAAAAAGGTGGCATTGCAGAAAATAGTCCTTTAAGCGCTGCTCTACCTAGCAGTTCATGATTGGAGATGCCTGAAGATAATATTGTAAGACAAGTAGTTAGCAACAATAATCAGTATATTTTTAGTAGGAAACAGAAAAAAGTATTAGATCATAGTTATAAATGACACAAGGGAATTTTTTTGGAAAAATAGATATTGGAACTAACTTCATTTGAGTGCTGACATTCTTTTACTTTAAGGGAGAGGACAAATGTATTGCATTTGCAAATCTTGGGCTTTCTGAAAGCAATGATTATATGCCAGGACCTTTTATATTACAAGATGAATGCAAAGATAAATGGGAAGCTATGAAGAACATAGACCAAACAAATCTAGAGGTTTGTTTGCTGTTGTTTGTTTATGCAGCCAAGTAGTTTGAATGAGAGATAGTCACATCATCTACACAATCTAACTTTTGATAGCAGGCAGAGCATCCTGTAGTTGATAAGGGAGAGGATGTTGAATGATTTCCTCTCAGGAAATTATGTTGTTCATAATTATGAACACTCACCCAGCTGCACTTCTAATCACTTGTGGAAAGCAACTAAAGCAGAGAATTTTCATTAGAGGGAAAAGGGTTAAATAGGCCTTCATCTGACTATTTTTTAATTCATATTTGCAATGCCTGAAGTAAGTTTTCATTATTAAAAATGCTATAAGGCCCTGAAGTCATCAGGGTTTAAGAATCATAAAGGCTTAAATGAATTATGGATTAGTCAGCTTATATTTTCCTAGGAAAAGGTTCTTGAAGATTAAAATTCTATCAGTCAATTATTTTCCGTTCCCCCATATTAATCAGAAAATTTACCCAATAGGGTTTTTTTTTTTTGTAATTTGAGCCCTGGAATATGGGATAATAAAATCACCTTCTTCTGGAACAGTTTTAACAGGAAGGTAGGAAATTCCAACTAATAAGGCAGTCATTTAAAAGGTTGGACTATATCCATTTAATGATCAATGCAACCCAGATAACCTATCTCACTGTAATGTTGAGAGTTGTGTTTTTGCTCCATTACAAAGCCATGAGGGTGCAAAGCTCAGATGAGCTATGGCAGGGCTGTCAAACTTGTGATCCAAGGGCCAGATGCGTCCCATGCTGGCCACACCCACGCCCAGTTTACTAAAGTGGAAAAAAGTTATGATATGTCACACGATAATGCTGTGACAACATGAGTTTGACACCCTTGAGCTATGGGGTAAGGACTATTGAGATAAAGCAAGAAGACTTTTGGGCGAATTAGCTCTAGGCATCTGACTTTACTTTCCAAATCTGTGACCAGTATACTTGATCTGCTTTATTATTCATGAAGAATTGGTGCATGCCTGTAGACACTACTTTCCATCTTACATACTACATCCAACACCATCTGAAGTGTTGTTGTTCATGCCTGAAGCAAGTAAGATATACTGAAAGGCACCCCAGGCAGACACAATGCTTCTAAAAGGAAAAGCAAAAAGCTGAACTAACAGGACCTTATCTGTTCATCCTCTATGCTCGAGGGTTGGCCACCAGTCAGTCTTTCTGAAATTGTTAAACTTATAGAATCTCTAAGAACAGTTAAAAGCCCCCAAGTGCAACGGTGTTTCACCGAAGATACTCAAGAGACATATAGATTGGTGGGTATGATTTCTTTATTCTCTGTTCATCTACATTGACCAAATATTCCTGAGTACTGAAAAAAAGGCAACAGTGGTCCCTATTTTCCAGAAAGGTGCAAAAATGTCCTGACCTCTATAGGCCTTTTAGCTTATTGAGAATAATAGGCAAATTCTGTATTAGGCATTTGAATCAGAAATTATAGGGGGAACTTCCAAGAAGGCTGCTGCCAGTAGATGAAATATTTGTCTATATTTGCATCATCTAATACTGGTAGTCCTCAACCACAATTGGAACTAGAATCTCAGTCATTGAGTAAAGCAGTCATTAAACAAGATATCCACATGACTGCTTCAGTCAAAGACTGCAATTCCAGCCCTCCCAGTTGCAGCTGTTGATGATGTCTTGGATCAGTAAGTGAATGGAGTGAAAAAGCTGCCTGTCGAGTTCAGCTCCTCTCCATGTTTAGAAGGGAACTAGTTTGGTGGTCTGCTGGAACTGAAAGGGCATCATTAGGATCTGAACTTTGTTTCTCTTTTCCACTGGAGCAGGGGTGGGTTCCAAATCCCATTGCTACTGGTTTGCTCATGTGTGTGCATGCGTGCGGGGCAGTTCTGCGCATGCGCAGAAGTGTTCAGGTGGGTGGGCGGAGCCTCCTACCACCGCTGCTACTGGTTCGCCCAATCCGGTGCAAATCGGTAGCAACCCATCACTACACTGGAGGAATTTGTCTTCCTTCTGTGCACAGAAGGAAACTTTCAGTGAATTGCGGGGATGGAGCTAGGATCTTTGGGATCTGAGTTCTATTTTCCTACCCTGTTGAAAATCTCTCTTCTGATTGTAGAAGAGAACTGCTCCAGCCAGTTGTAGAAATGGAGCTCAGATCTTTGATGCCTGACCTCCATTCCTGAAACTCTTCAAAGAACTTTTCCTCCTGTCTTCTATGTGGAGGGGAACTCCTCCAAAGGGCTGCAGGAACAGAGTTTGTATCTTCAGGCTCCATTCGGCAGTCTGCTGGAGAAGTTCCCATCCCCTAGGCAGGCAGTCAGTCAGTTTGCTCTCAAAGGGCTGCCTGTTTTGAGGGATGGTAGGAATCTCAGCTCCACATGGAGCTAAGCCTCACTTCCAGATGAGATTCTCTCTTGGCAGGCAGCCCTTTCATTCTCAAATTGCCGGCTGAGAGAGAATCTCAGCTCTGTGGCAAATGGCAGCCCTCAGTGCCAGGTTTCCTATTTACTTTCTGGAGAGCCAGCAGTGAAAATCGCAAATGGTGATCACATGATCACTGAGCACTTGGCAACCAATTGTAACTATGAACAGATTGCCAAGCATTGAGATTGCAATTATATGACCAGAGTGTGGTGAACTTTCAATGCTGGAAGTTATTAAATGAGCAGTTAAAAATTGAGAATTCTTTGTAGAGAAATATTTGCATAAATATAAATCTTATATTTATATAAATATAAATGTGTGGCTTTTCTTGATTTTAAGTCAGCATTAGTTTTGATATCTTAAATCTGTTATGGATGTCATGTCTAATTCAGAAACTACAGTATAGACTAATACTTTGTATAAGGTCATATAGAGATTGCTCCAAGCAGGAAATAGAAACAGAAACTTCAGATAGAGATCACTCCAATCCTTCCCCCTCCCACCAGAATGCCAGTGTCCCAATAGAAATATATGGGACCTGACACTCTGCCCCCCTAGAAAAATGAGAAATCCACTGGAAAGAAAACAAAAAGAGGGAAAGGGAGACATAAAATCAGCGAGTTGTTAGGGTACAATTGATGAAATATACCTATTAATTTAGTGGCATGCACATATTTTTTGTGAACCCATTCATTGTGTGAGGTGTTTCCAAATGAGCAGGTATGGAGTGGTTCCGTGGAATTTCCTAGAGTCTAGAATTTCTTGAATTTCAAAATGTTCGCCCTCTACCATAATAGAGGGTGGAACAGGGTAATGGTCAGACGAAGGTCAGAGGTGACTTCAGGCTTCAGCAAGCTACAATGGAAAATGGGGTGGACTTGCCCTAATGACTTAGGGAGTTGCAATTCCACTGTGACAGGGTTAATAATATGAACAATGTATTTAGTGCCCAGCTTTTTAGACTGCTGCAAAGATTTTAGAAACTTGGTGGAAAGGTAAACAAAAAGTTTTTCCCTCCTGGTAAATACTTCAAAGTGAAATTAAAATGTTGGAAGTACTGTGCTCATTGGACCTGTTTTGGGGACATGGGGTTTTGAGTGTTTCCAAATTCTTGTAATCAATCCATACTTGGAAAGGTATTTTGTTTCCATGTAAGAAATGTTTCCAAATTAGGAGTGCCCACCTGACTGCAAAAGCCTCTTTCTCTCATATTGCCAATCTCGGTTCAATTTCAGTTAATTTCCTAGAGGTGTAGGAAATTAAATGGTTGCAATTTGCCTTCTTCATTCGCTTGGAGCCAAACCGCACTGACTGCCACATCACTGGCATTGTCCTGGATTACAAATGGTTTCTCTGGGTCGTGGTGTTTTTAACACAGGTTTGACCAAAAAGAATCTTTTCAGTTTCTCAAATGCCACTTGGCAGTCCATAGTCAACTTCAGTGGTTGGCTAGATTTCAGTTTATCTATCCCCTCGGTTTTTAACAGGTTTGTAATCAGCAACACTATTTGGGCAAAAGAGGGGATAAACTACCGATAAAAGTTATCAAATCCCAGGAAGCTTTGCAATTGCTTGTGAGTGTGGGAGGTTTCCCACTCAAGGACTGCTCTAACTTTTATGGAGTCCATTTCCATCCTCTAGGTGAGAGATTCGTAATCTAGGTAATCTATTTTATTTTGGTGAAATTCACATTTGGAGAGTTTGGCAAACAACTTAGCTGCCCTTAGTTTCTTCAAGACCTCCCACATCAATTTAACATGTTGAGTCTTAGATTCAGTATCAATCAATATATCAAGATAAACTAAAACTCCCTTATACAGGTGCTCATGCAGCACCTCATTAATCAGCTGCATGAAAATGGCAGGAGCCCCTTGGAGACCAAAAGGCAAAACCTTGAACTGAAAACATCCCAACGGACAATTAAATGCTGTTTTCCATTCATCCCACTCCCGGATCGAGATTCAGTAATAAGCCTCCCTTAAGTCTAGTTTGTAAAAAATTCTCCCCTTCTCCAGCTGGGCCAGCATGTCCTTCATTAGGGTAGGGAATAGAGATTTTCTTTGCAAATAGTGTTTAAATTTCTATAATCCATAAGTGTAGCAAGCTGTCCTTCTCCTGGAACAGGACTGGGGCAGCCACCTTGGATCTTGCTAGTTTGATGACCCACAGTTGAGGTTTTTGTCTATAAATTGCTGCAGTTCATTCAGTTCCTGGGAACTCGTAGCGTAAAGTTTTGGCTTAGGTAGTTTGGTCCCTGGTAAAATCTCGATGGCAATCTGTAGATCTATGGGGGGGGGGAGTCCATCTGAGGCTGCTTCACTGAAAACATCCATCAAATCTCGGTATTTCCTGGGAATGCCCAGTAGTGGTCCATTCACCGCAGTCACAGCTACCTCCTCAGTCTGCAGTATGCCAGTGTGGTGGGGTTTCTCACTCTGGATTAGTTCATTATTAGGAAATTGGAGGGTCCCCTCCATCCAGTCCATCCTTGGATTCCACTTCTTTAACCAGGTCAGTCCATCCCTGGTGTCACAATGAAAGCAATGGTTTCTGAGTGATTTGTCATTGTTAGTTCGAGTGGTTAAATATGCAAACATGGCCCAGGCGCTGCCTGCAATGGATCCATCAAGTGGGCAGAATGAGACTGGGGTTTTTAATGGTCTTACTTGAATGCCCAGTTCCCCGACCAGAGTTGGGCTTATTAGGCTTCTCATGCACTCCGAATCAAGCAATGCTTTAAGTCTCACTTTTTTCCGTTAATGGAATTAACAGTTCTAGAGAGGTTGTAAGGGGTTCGACAATCCCACTTACCAAAGATCTTTATAGTCGCTCTCTGATTGATCTGGTTCCTTCACCGAAGGGGTCGATTTCCTTGCACCGTAATTAATTCTGGCAGGAACTCAACGACTGCATGGGTCTTTAGGGTGGTGTTTCTGGAACGCGGTGGTGGCTTTGAGGGTTTCCCTATGACCTGCTTCTCTCCCTTCCGAATGGGCATCCTCACACGGCACTCGGCTGTGTGGTGGCCTTCCTTCAAGCAATTGAAGCAGGTGGCTGAGCACGGCGGGGCAGAGTGAGGTTTGGTTCTCTCCCTTCTCCCTTCCGGTTGGGATCTCTTCCAGGAGCAGCTTGCTCAGTACTGGTTTTGAGTTTGGTCAATTTCAGCTTCCTCAGTCAAGACACACCAGGAGGACTGGGGCTCCACAGACAAAGCAGGCATTGTACAGGTCATTGTTTAAGCCATCTTTGAACGAATTCACGAGTATTTCCTCTGGCCAATCTACGTGGCAAGTCAGGTCACAAAACTCTTCAATGTACTCGGTGACCCATCTGACGTGCCTTATGTGGTCTCTAGCCTTGCGGTTGTCTGGGGGCCCTCAAATCTCCATCTCAGAGCTGTCATGAAGTGGTTGAAGTTGTGAAGCTCTGGTGCATCTGCATTATGGAGGCTCACCATCCATCATGCAGCTGATCCTTCTAGAGCCACAACCCTGACTTTGGCATCTTCTATAGGGAGGTCCCTCCCATACCCCTGTATGTAGGTTAATAAGTGTGCAAGGAAAAATCCCAGTTGCTGGGGATTCCTATCGAATTTGATGCCAAGAATGGAAGTTTTTTCCCGTTGAGTCACAGGCCTTGCTTTGCATAGAGATGTCTCCTGGGCGGATCTTCCATGGTGGCAATGGGCTCATCAGTAGCCTTTGCGATTTCAGTAGATGCCCCTGGGGTTGGGGATCTCCTTTGTTCATCAGTAGCCTCCTTTTGCACTCCTATCTCACCCATAGCGCAAGCCGGGGTGCCCTGGATCTGCATGCCATGGATGGCCTCCCTCATGAGGTTCATGACTTCCCTCAGGAGTTGGTTGGACTGGTCTGAAGCTTCTTCCAGTTCACCGTTGTTGTAGAGGTATTCCATCTCCTGCTTCCAGCCGGGTTGGCAGCTCCCACTGGTGAAGGTAATATCCTTGGTCCTGCTGCCTCAGCCTTCCTTTTTTCCAATGCCGATGGACCACCTTGGCTTGGCAGGATGCTTGAGGCAATATTCAACTCAATTCAGGGATTGAGGGCCTCCTCTGCTTGGGTTTTGTGGCGGGGGGGGTCCTCCCCCAGCAGCCTCTTCGGCAGCCTGGGCAGACATGGTGTGCAGAGTCCCCACAGTAGGATTGTTACCTCTCCTGGTTGACCAGTTTGCAGTTCCTGTCTTATGTAAGGTCTTGCCTCTCTAATCTTCCCAAGAAAGCAGGACTCTTGAAACTGAAGTTGTTCCAAAAGGAGCTTTTATTGAAAGGCTTTTGATAGAAGAGATCTAAGCAGAAACTAAATTTTCCCACTTAAAAAAAGCAATTTAAAGCTGTGCAAACAAAACCCCTCCCACAGTACAGCAATGCAGGAAACAGAAACTTCATTTAGAGATCTCTCCAAGCAGGAAATAGAAACCAAAACTTCATATAGAGATCCCTCCAACCCCCCCCCCCTCAGCAGAATCCCAGCATCCTAATAGAAATATATGGGATCTGACACTTTGTTTCAAATCTTTAAGAAGCATTCAGAAGGAAAATACTTCAAAGGTATCAGACAGATGTATGTTAGTATCTGCACTACTCAACTTTTATATCAACAATATGGTGAAAGTCTTAGCTTCCTGCATTATCCATGTTCTCCAAATTTATGAATGTCTGATCCCTCTACATTGATAAAGCTGGAAATGCTGTGGTCATTTCTTCTTCTCAAATTGGACTCAAAAGAGCACTGAATGCTATTGCACTTTTGTGATCTTCAGAAAGTAAATATTAACTACCAGAAGTCCAAAATAATGATAAAACAAAGCAGCATTGATGATGGCACGTGGGATGAGCACAGAGCAAATCTCCGAATATCTTGGGAACAATGTTTTATACTTCAGAATCTTGGAAGAATTGGAGATAGGTGATGTAATTCTCTTTATTCCAAATGATATTATTCTTTTCTTCCCTTTCTCTCTCCCACCAGGATTTAGTTGTAGTGCTTAATCAGCTCTCAAATTCATATAATGGCAATTTAAGTACATTAGACAGATGTAATTCAAAACAAATCATAAATGTCATCAAAGATAATATTCTTTTCTTTATAAATCCTTCAAAATCCTACGCCACTCAGAGCCTGTGTGGTGTAGGAAGCTAATGCCTCCTACTAAGGCAGCATTTAACATCCAGCTGCCTGCAATTACTGCGAGTTCAATTCTCACCAGGCTCAAGGTTGACTCAGCCTTCCATCCTTTCTAAGGTGGGTAAAATGAGGACCTGGTTTGTGGGGGCAATAAGCTGACTTTGTATAAAATATACAAAAGTATGAAGGCTGTTGCTTAACGCATTGTAAGCGTCCCTGAGTCTCCGGAGAAGGGTGGCATATAAATAAATTTTTTTAATTTAAAAAAAAAATTATTATACCACATGGAATTGTTTTGTCACATTTACAATCCATTAATTGTTTTTCTTTGTCAGAAAATTACATGATCTAATCTAGCATTTTGGGGTTTCATTGGGATCTCAGGACACAAAAATCTCTGCTAGAAGCAAGTAAGTATATGCCACATATTAAGAAGCAATTTGATAAAATTAATCAACTATCCTGCAAATAAATATAATATAATATGATGCAGATACTATGTATCAGACAACACTGGAGTACTAATTCAGTCCAGTTACCTATATATAGTAACACCCACACCTCTGACAAAATCTCCAGGGTTGAATAAATTCATAAAAACCTATAGTTCTGCAAAAGTGTCTCTGAAGATTAGTATCTTAGAATATCCTCTTAATTGTCCTGGCCATATCATCATGACCAGGGGTGAAATCTAAAATTTGTTACTATCGGTTCTGTGGGCATGGCTTGGGGAGGGGTAATGTGACTGGGTGGGCGTGGCCAATTTTTTTTAACTTTTAAAACCATTTTTTCTACAACCTCTTCAGCAAAGAGGTTGTAAAAAAATGCTTTCAAAAGACTCTGATGATCCCAGCTGAGTTGCCTGATCGGCAGAGACTTTTTTTCTTTTAAATGCCTCCGACGATCAGGCAACTCAGCTTGGATCAACAGAGGTATTTAAAAGAAAAAAAAGGGTTTTTTTCTTTTAAAAGCCTTTGATGATCCCAGCTGAGCTGCGTGATCATCAAAGGCTTTTTTTTTTAACTTTTAAAAGCATTTTTTCGGCTGAAGAGGTTGTGGAAAAAATGCTTTTAAAAGTAAAAAAAAAGCCTCTGATGTTTGTGTGGCTCAGCTGGGCATGGGCGGGGGGGGGGGGGGGGGGGGATTTTTGCTACCAGTTCTCCGAACCACCTGCCTCCATCGCTACCGAACCGGGAGCATTTCACCTCTGATCATGACTATGTTGTTTATGAATATTAGAAGATATCATCTATTTTGCACTTGGAAGTTCTGCAGAACATTAATTATACTATTATCATAATATTAATATAAGTAATTTGTTCCATGGCCAAGGTCTTTTTAAGATACAGCTTTCTCCATACTGATGCCTCCCTCAGAAGTCTATTGGCTGGATGCTGGCTAATATATATTTTATTTTTGTTATAACACAATATAACAAACACCAAACCCAAAATATACATACATACATACATACATACATACATATATATACACACACACTCTTTCTTTTTATAGCTATTTCGTGATGGTCATCTTCTGTTATTTACATTCTCCCGATTCCCTTTATACTATTTCATTTTCTTCTTGCCCCTTTCTCTTTTAGTTACATTATACTTCTTAACAGTCATAATGGTTTTATACATTCTATACATTATCATATTCGTTCTTTCCATTTTCAAATTCACCCCTATTTTTATTATCCATTATTTCTGGTGTCTAGCCACTTATACCATTTGTTCCAGATTATATAATATTTCGTATCTTCTTTTTCTTTGAGCTCTTTTGTTAATTTGTCCATCTCGGCACATTCTATGATTTTTTTAATCAATTCTTCTTCTGTTGGTATGTTTTCCCTTTTCCAATTTTGTGCGTATGATATGCAGGCGGCTGTTATAATATATAAAATCAAATATTTTATTTCTTTGGTGTATTTTTCTGTAAATATTCCTAATAAGAATGTCTCTGGTTTTTCATCCATAGGCTACTCTATTATTTTTTCTAACCATTTCTTAATCTTAGCCCAGAATTTTTTTGCAGCCAGACACGTCCACCAAAGATGGTAATATGTTCTGTAGCTCTTATTACATTTCCAACATACTGGAGATTTATTCGGAAACATATTCACAAGTCTAGCCAGAGGTAGATGCCATCTATAGAATATCTTCAACTGGTTTTCCTTGTATGCCATGGACATGGTTAATTTTGTATTTATTTGCCACATTGTTTCCCATCTTTTCAATTCTATTGTATTCTTAAAATTTTTTGCCCATTTGATCATTGTTATCTTTAACTATTTCCTCTTCCATCTTGTATTGCAGTAAAAATTTGTATATCGTACGAATTAATTTCTCTTATGTCTCTTGTATAATTTTATCCCATTCATGTTGTTCCTTTTGTACTTCATATAATTTTGTATCTTCTTTATATTTTGACTGAATTTGCATGCATGTCCACCAATCAATTGCTCCATTTAGATCATGTTCCAATTCCTGTTTTGTTTTCAAATTTCCTTGTTCTTTTAGTATATCTCTATATCTTATTATCTTATTCCATTTGGATGTTTTAATGCTTCTATAGGTGAGATCCAACTTGGTATTTTTGTGTAGTGCTGTTTTTTTTATTTTTAACCAAATTAGTAGCAATGCATTCCTTAGTATATGTCTTCTAAAATAGTTGTGTGTTTTATATTTTTCATCCCAAAGGAATGCATGCCATCCCGCTTGTAAATCATGTCCCTCAATTGTTAGCCAAGTTATGCAAGAGGCTTGATAATATTATATATCCTGTTCTGGGAGTGCTATTCCTTCTTTATCTTTTGTATCTTGTAGAAATTTAAGTCTAATTCTCGGTCTTTTTCCCTGCCATATAAATTTGGTAACTATTTTATTTAAAGCTTCAAAAATGTTTTTCTCTAATTTTACTGGTATAACTTGGAATAGAAATAGTATTTTGGGCAAAATATTCATTTTAATCATGGCGATCCTCCCCATTAGTGAGATCTGTAAATTTTTCCAATTTTCTAAATCTTTTTTGATTTGCTGTAGCAATTTATCGTAATTGTCTTCCTTAATTGAGGAACATCTTGCAGTAAGACAAATCCCTAAATATTTTATTTTCTTGGTTATTTGTATTTTTGTACTACATTCCAATTCTTTCTCTTCTTTCTTTGTAAGATTTTTGGTTAATAACTTAGATTTATTTTTGTTGATTTTAAATCCTGCTACCTCACCAAATTCTTCTATTTTTTAAATCAGTTTTGGTCCTGATTCTAATAGTTCCTCCACTATAAACACCAGATCATCAGCAAAAGCCTGGACCTTATATTCTTCTTTCTTTATTTTTAACCCTTTTATTTCTTGATCCTCTCTTGACTTTCTTCAGCTTCTATTCATATTAACTTTAGAAATGCTTCTGAAGATTATGCAATTTAATCAGCATTCTTGAAGTGAAAGATTGTGGAAGTCTCCTCCTATGTCCTGGAATGCAATGAGTTACAATCATGTCATGGAGATACTCTATAAAAAAACAAGTTAGGAAGAAACAACAATTCCAGAGAAAAAGAGTCATTTGAGCATATTGTTGGTTAAAAACATGGAGGTAGTCTTATTTGTCTTTCCATGTAATTAACTGAATTACAGATTATTTGTTTTTCCATGTAATTAACTGAAAAGTTGGTATATATTCAACTCCACAAAACAAAAACAGTTTTTGCAGAAAACCATGGCTGAGTTTTATTTATGCTGAGGGCAGACTGAGAACTGAACTAATAAAGTCAGTCAATCGGGGATTAGAAATAAACATAACCCACCAATTAATTCTTTCTAGTATTAGGAGACTGAGAGAATAATCTGCTTTCCTATATGGGATATAGCTGAGTGTATAGTTGCATAAATTAGTATTTGGCCTGCAAAATATCATTTGCAGCATTGCTCTGCTACTGCAAGCTGATTGTTCTGTGATGGCCTAATGGTGAAATTTTGGTTTTACCAATAACAAAGAAACTTTAGAAATGATAACAAAAAACGAGAACCTGATGAAAAGAACACAATTTCAGGCATAAGCACAAGTTCAGTTTTATTCATAGCAATGTTGATGGGAATGTTGACGTAAATTCTCTCCAAAGAGAATGTTCCAAGTAGAATATAGGATTCAAAACAGGTACTTTTTAATAAAGTAAGTACACACAATATAATTTTGTTTTTGATTATATATAAATTTGGCAAGTATTGTTCAAATGTTTTATACAAATCCAAGTTCATTGCAAATTTATAATACTCTGCACATTTCTACAACATAATCCTGAACACAGGATTTTCAGTATTTATGGCATCTGCCATTTTGCAAACAAAATAATCAATCACAGCCTGAACTAAAAAAATGCCCACTGCTTTCAGTTAGT
This sequence comes from Ptyas mucosa, assembly GCA_012654045.1. NCBI lineage: Eukaryota > Metazoa > Chordata > Lepidosauria > Squamata > Colubridae > Ptyas > Ptyas mucosa. Next base: position 2,316,413 of record WNWU01013435.1, read on the forward strand.
GATATATAATTATACAACAAGACATAAAGAGCAAGTAGCTTTGTTAAGTGTGTGGACATTTCAGATGAGATACTAAATTGTGGGTATTAAGGGATTACAAATGTCTGTAATATGATCTGTAAATTTTAAAGAAAACCAGTCACTTGACTTAAGATGCTGGTGTTGATAAAGATAATGGTGAATCACAACTACAACAGGGTAGAAGCTGCAAGTGGTAATAATCATTTTTATTGAGATATCCTGTTGATTCAAAGATCTGAAGTGACTGGTGGGTGACAATTCTCACTTTCTCATTTACCGTAGCTTTATCTGTTCTCTATTTCCTTCCCTCTTGTTAAAAGCACCTGCAATGCTGGATCTAGTTTGGTGATTGTGCTGTTAGGTCACATTGTCTTTTTTATTTGGAACTGTGCTCCAGCATTTTAAAAAATAAGAAATTTCCTTTGGTAACACTTTTTATGTTGAAAAATTCTTTTCATCTTGCCCAGTGGTAAATGTTAATGGAAGTGGTGTTTTTCATTAGCAATGGATAAGAACGACAGGCAGAAAGCAAAAGGAGAACTAGCTCTTTTAGAGTCCCATCATAACCATAAATCCAATATGCATCATGTGTTCTCTTCCTGTTTTTTTTTTTTTACTTTAAAAATCCTTTCCAGTTGTTAACTGTAATACTAAGAAGTGACAATTGATTTAGTTGCAGTCATATACAAAATCATAATTGCTTGGCTCCTTTGGAATAGGAGGTGGAGCATCAGGGATCTGTATGTTCTCCAGATCCAGAAGACGCAGCTTTATCTCCATACTGAGCAGAGTATCCAAGTCGTTACGTGTTAGTTCACTCATCATATCTTTTCCAAGTAGGGCATTTAGACCATCTGTCCATACACAGTACTATTGTGGGAGAGGAGAAGAGGGAGGGTTGACTTTTATAAATGCATCCAAAATATCATGCCACTTCAATAATATTTTAGGCAAAATATTTTTACAATATCAAAACTTTTAAGTTATACCCTAGGTAACCTAGGATTTGGTTACCTAGGTAATCTAGGATGAAAATAAAACATACTATTTTGTTTGAGTATGATATTATACAGCAGTTATTTTTTAGATGTTTTCAGTATAAAATCAACCTATTGGGAAGAGAGAAGCAGCAGCAAAAGTGATTTGTGCTTACAATGTCTATAATATTTATTGACAACAAAATAAAACACAAAAACACAAAATTAACACAATTAATTAAGATAAAAGGAAAAAATATTATTCTAAAATATTTTAAACTGGCAAACTGTGCAGACTGTAGAGCAATGATGGCGAACCTATGGTGGGACTGGAAGTTGGCAAATGGGCCATTTTTGGCCTCTGGAGGGCCTCTGGGAGGGGTGGGGATCGGGGTGGGGAAGGCCGTCTTCGCCCTCTCCAGACTCCTAGAAAGGCTCTGGAGGCTGGGGAGAGCAAAAAAATGGGCCTAATGTGCCATTGTGTGCCGGGGCGGGGGGGGGGGGTCGCACGTGCATGCTTGGGGGCAGAGCACATATAATTATGGGTGTGGGCACGCACGCGTGTGAGCCCCCCCGCCTGATCCTGGCACGCGATGGCAAAAAGATGAGCCATCACTGCTATAGAGCAATAGTGGCTATGGTCATAAAAGTAAAATCAGATTAATTTGATAAATCTTGAGATAAAACAAATCAGAACAGAAATAAATATTAATTTATTCATTTAGTAAATAAATTAGTATTTACTAGATAAATACTGTTATTTAGTAAAGAATGGGAATAATTTCTGGTGAGCATTGCATAGAGAAGGAAATTCAGAATAACATTTTTCATCAATTCAATTATTCTTCCACTGAATTGACACAGTCTCTGTTTGAAGGGGATTTTTTCAGTAACAGCTGTTGGGAGGGCATTGACTCTGGCTAAGGATAAAGCACTTTGGAATTTTGGGATCATTAACAGTACAGTAAAAAAAAATCTGTTTCATTATTTTTTAAAAAAAATTAAAAAGAGAAGCCATATTACTGAAGCCAATAGCTCCAGAGAAACAAGGTTAGAAAAATTGTTTGAAATCATCAGCAATTCAAGGAAATTTCATAAACAGCAATCAAGATGATTTAAAAAGCCATTAAATGCAACGGTGAAGAAAAATATTTAAATAAGGCAACCTAAAAATAAAGATTTCAGTTACACTGGCCTATGTCCTAGTTTGTAAGTAGAAATTATAATCACCTGCGAAAGGAATGAATCAAGATTAAAATTAGGTAGGTCTTAAATTGAATTGCCATATATTAACAGTGCAAGCTAGAAAGATTTTGCAAGGATAAAGCAATAATTGTAATCAGCTGTGTTGGCATAGTTGGTCATGTGTTTGCTAAGTAGATAGTCTCAGAAGCTATTTTGAACCAAGGAAATCAAGAAACATTCAGAAACAAGGGAAGTAAAAATAGCAGTTGGTAAGAGATTTTACATGTTCATGTGAGTATGCATTAAACTAATGGTCAGTATTAGGAACATGGAACTGATTCAGCAAGAAATACATCTGCTGAAGACTGTTAGAAATAAGGTATAAAAGAAAAAGGAAGGAGAATAGTACAACAATTACAAGATGAAAATGGCATAATACAATGTAGGCTAGAAGAAAAAAAGGAAATAATGCAAAACTTCTTTGCAAAGCTTTAAAAGCAGGAAGATATAGCAGACGGGAAAGTTAAACAATACATAGAAGTGGCTAAAATAAATAAAATTTCTGAAGAACAAAAAGAAATGCTAAATAGGCCAATAACTAAAATTTTTATTTTAGTTGCTGAATTAATTTATATGATTTATCTATTGCTTGGAAATTAGTGGTCCCTAGGTAGTTTATACATATTACAGTATAAAAATAATGAAAATCAATAATATAATTTATATAATCCTATTTCCAATCAGATACCAAGAAAAAGGGAAGAATTAGGTTAGCACTGCTAGTTATAATTAGAATTTTTGTATATATTCTGCCTCAGAATATAAATTTGGCCTAATGGCATATATTTGAAATATTGGTGAGCATTCTATATGCCTCTATAAACTGACTTATACTTTATTTCCAAGTAAATTTCAAAGTTCAGACTGGCTACCATTCTTGGGAGACCCTTTTGTATACTTCATCCATTCCAGAGAACATGAACTGGAATTACAAAATGAACTATTCAGTTGTTTATGTGAACTCTATACCTCCTTTTTACAAGAGAGCTATCTGACTTCTTTATTAGTGACCTTCTAGAAGATGGGAAAGATTTTCCCTCTTTTTGTGAAAGCAAACAGTACAGGATATATTTTATTCTCATTTCATCTTTTTTTACAGTTATGGTTGGATGGCTGTTGCACTATTTTGCCAGCTTGAAAATAAGATATAAATTACTGTTGGTTTTCTTAAATTATCAGCATTACTGAAACTTTTAGTCATCTTGAATTAATTCCTAGTTTAAGAATTAATTTAGTTTAAGAAATTCTGCCTTTTTGCTTTAAAGTATCATTATGAATTTGCAATTTCTAGAATCTTAAAAAATGAAGCTAGAATCTTAAAAAATGAACCTGATCTACCTATCTGACTTCTCCCCTTCCCAAGAAAGAATTTGGTAAAGTGCTGTTTAAGTGACCAGAAGGAATAATTATCTATTCGCCTTTTCAATTAAAAAAAATTCATAAATTTACCTCATGCTTGTCAGGAGCAATGAAATTTAGCTGTCCATTTGAATCAAACAGTATAGAGAAAGCAAGTTCAAGCACTTCCTGAAAAGACACAATAATAAAGTAAAAAAAGAGACAATAATTGTATTTCCTTGTCTCAATTCACACCTATATATTTGTGTGTCTTGTGTGCATTTTTTAAAAAAATTAATATATATGTTTTCAAAAGATAATGTCTAAATGGCAAATAGTTATTATAATTGTACATTTGATGCTCAATATAACATTAAAAATTGATACCAAGCTAACTACAATGAGTTATCTCCATAATATTAAAAAGTAATTTTTGAACATAGTAACAAAGTCACTATGTCATTGCTTATAAATTTTAAAAGGAAAAGGAAACAAAGAAAAAAGAAAAACATTTCTAAAAACAATGTTTTCTGACTTCCTTACTTTGTTTTTTCAACAACTTGTAAATTTTAAAAATTCTGCTCTAAATGTTTATATTTGCCTTGCTGCATAATATGTGTGATATATATGGAAGCCATTCTTTCTTGAGTTTAGTCTAAGTTCTGTTTCACGTATGTTGAAGAAATTATTATTTCTTACATATGTTATGAGGAACTGAATAAGTTCTGTGTTATTCCTATGTAGAAACTTTTTGCTATACAAGTAGAAATCTAACTGAAACATATTGCTAAACTCAAGTCATGCAGAGTAAAAAAAGAATAAAAATATGTTTTTGTGTGTAAATTTCTCTGTGAGGAAATTCATGGCCTACAGATATACTTTTATTTCCTCCATTACAATGTATTTTATGAACTTTTGATTTCTTTTTAAAATTTAAAACATTCTCAGTTGAAAGAGAAAGCGATGAGAATAAGTAAGTGTACAATCTTCTTTTTCTTAGAGCTCTTTTAATGTCTGGAAGAATTATATAGCATATCCCTTCTTAGAATTGCAACAAAAAACATGATGGATATGAATTTCTATTGAAAACTCTATGCCTATATTATTATTTTTAAAAAAATGAACAAGAGACACAGCAAGAGCCATATTGTCATCATAGTACACAAAGGAAGAATTCAGAAATGTGACTCTTCTACTTTCCCATCAATAGGAATTTTTTGATGTGTCTTAATTTCTAGCATAGTGTTCATCTGACTTATCTATCTGTGTTTGCTATCCATACCATTTCATTTGTAAAACTCTTATTCCTTTATCTCCTACATTAGTCAAACAATCACCAGTGTCACATTGTATTTAGGTGTTAAGAACATTTCTATCCTAACTTTTAAGTTGAGGAGAATTCAGTCATTCAGTGACAGTCCCTGGCCATTTTTATGGCCCCTGGAAAGTTTCATCCTTTTTTTCCTGAATGTGTACAAGTTCATAAATTACTCTCTGTCCAACATTAGTTTTGAAGCTGAATGATGTTCTGAAGAAAGATGCATCTAGCTTTACTAGGGACATTTCTTGAACAGTTTCTTGAGTGTTGTACTGTTCATCTAGTAATATAAGAAAATAATATCCTGGCAAGCTTCAATTATTTTTTTAAAAAAAGATTCAAGATCTCTTTCCCTCAATGTTTTGTTGGGTTTTTTTGCCAAAAATATGTTGCGGAATAAATAAAGTTAAATAAATTCTATAGTTAAAATTAAATCAGTGCATCTTTGATTTAAATGCCTATTTAAGAAATAGACTGCTATTTCTTTTATAGCAGATTTTGTAGATTGTGTGTGAGTGTGTGTTCTTTTTGCAAAAATCACATTACAAGGCTAGACAATTAAAAAAAACTTTTAAAAACATAAAAAGATGAAACAAGATGCAATTAAAACTAATTCTGAAGATTAGTACACAGATCAAGTGATTTAGGCAGTATTTCAAATGATATACAATTTCCATCTATTTGTTGCTAATTTTTCCTGTTGAAAAAAGGGAAATTGGCCATTAGCAAATGGAAATACTTCATTTTCTGCTCATAGTAGTAGCATTTCTGCTATCGCCAAGGTCTTAATATGAAAATAGTTGCTAAGCATGAAGAATATGTTAGTAAAGTTATTTTTGGAAGCTCTGTTTAGCCGTAACCAGACAATCTATGACTCAATGGATCACCATTTCATAGTTAATTAGCTAAACAGAGAAAAGAATGACCATAGGTAGGCAAAAAAGCAATGGATTGAGAATGATCTCCGACTGCCTTCTGGCTTCACCACTGAATTTCCTTGAGGGAAGTTGCAGCCAGTATTGCAAATATTCATTCCTTCCTCAAATTCCTACCAGCTTCCCCTTTTAATTTGCTTGTGGGAAGCTTTCAAGTCAGTGAAGAAGTTGGGAGAAAATTGCAAGTTCAAGGTGGTCCCTGCCCAGTGGGAGAGGGAATGAGTGTTTGTGCAGTGATGCAACATGGATCTGGAGCAAGGGGTGCTTGAAGGAGTAGAGCAGGCTGGGAAGGATACACAGGGAAGTGTGAGAATGTCATGTTATTGGAGAGAATGCATGAGGTTGTGAGTATTGCCACATGTGTCAGTAATGGCAGGCAGGAATGCAACGTGGAAAGGTGCATGAGAGTGTGCAAGAGGTATTCATATTGGGAAGTGTGTATGGGGTGTGATGTAGATGGCAGGATGCATGGGGATGCACAAGAAGTGCTGTGGGCCAGCTTGGGTTGGAAAGAATGGGTGAGGGGCATGAGACATATCACCCACTTGGGGAGAGCACAGGGATATGACACAGGCTGAGGAGCAGGCATGGGATATGTATTAGTAGTATGTAGATAGAATGAATTAACTGTACTTTGGAGAAAGGAAAATAAGCTTATTACCTTAAAATGACAGGTTCTTTTATATCCAGGATTATGTATGACTTAAAATGGCCAAATGTATATTAGAGTCTCTAGGTCCAATCTCCTTTCAATAATTCAGTTTTGACATCAATAGCACTTAAACACAGCCTCTCCACAATTTATATAATGATGAACTTCAGAGAATATTGTATTATTTTATTGTATTATTATTTTATTTTATTGTACTAGATATCAGCTGCCAGAGCTTTGCATACAGAGGACTGAATGGGTTTTATGGAGAGGTTATTCCATTACTAAGTGTGGCTAAAGGCTCTGAGCATTTGAGGTAGGTGAATGAACAAATTAGAAAAAGAACATTTAAAATGAAATGCAAACTCTTTTTAGAAGAAGGAACAACAGACATTTTTGTCATAATCCTACAGCTAAAGAGTTACTGAATATAACTTAAAATGATACCTTGTTTTGTTTAAGGGCTCCCTTCTCCTTCATGTGAGGACAGTCCTTCCCTGTAACAATTGCTTTTATATCTGCCACAGGCACTGTATCAGATAAGGGGAAAAAAAGGAATACAAGAAGGAAAGCACTTGGCATCAAAGAGGCAAAATGAAAGTAGTGTTAAAAATGACATCCTTAATACCAGGTGAAATCTCTGGTGTGTGAAAGAAATCAAAGAGGTAATCAGGAATTAATGGATTTTACTGTCAAATGTACTGATAAAACTATCAATATCCATTTTTGTTTTCCAGAATCTGTGGAAGTGAATCTGTTCAAGTTGACTCATTAATCAGCCTTGTTGATTTCTGTGGGGCTTATTCCCTAGTAAGTAGAATATTAACATAAATGTTGCTTCTTCTTTCTCCCTGAACTTAGTTCTTATACAATATATATTTATACATATTTGTATTATTTGTATATTCTGGTTTATTTTTCCTCTTTACTGTAGTAATTGTAATAATAATAACTATTACTGTGTAATAATTTAACAGTCTTTTTTTGTATATCATCACTTTCTAGGACCAACACTCTTCATACTATACAGAAATGACTTTTGTGATCATATTATAAGTAACTGCATTCTCTTTGCCGATGATGTAAAACTATTTAACACCACCAACAATGCTGCTATCCTTCAAAAAGACCTTGACTTTGTGTCGGAATGGTCAAAAATTGGCAACTCCAAATCTCAACCAACAAATGCTCCAACATGTGCTCTACACATTGGCAAAAAGAATTAGAACACAAAATACAAGCTGAGTGGACATGACCTTGTAGATGACCTTCACTCTATCAAGGACCTTGGAGTACTCATATCAAATGATCTAAGTGCCAAAGCCCACTGTAATAACATTGCCAAAAAGGCATTAAGGGTTGTAAACCTAATCTTGCGTAGCTTCTTCTCTGGTAATAATACACTACTAACCAGAGCGTACTAAACATTTGCTAGGCCAATTTTCGAATACAGCTCATCTGTCTGGAATCTGCATTGCATATCAGATTAATACAATGCAATTGTATAATGCAATTAATCCAATTGAATGTGACCAGAAATATTTCACAAGAAGAGTCCTCCACTCCTCCGCTTGCAACAAAATACCTTATGCCACTAGAGTTGAAATTTTGGGCTTAGAAAATTTAGAACTACACTGCCTTCGGTATGACCTAAGCATAGCTCATAAAATAATCTGCTACGATGTCCTATCTGTCAATGACTACTTCAGCTTCAACCACAACAATACACGAGCACACAATAGATACAAACTTAAAGTGAACCGCTCCAAACTCGATTGCAGAAAATATGACTTCAGCAACATAGTGGCCAATGCCTGGAATGCACTACCTGACTCTACGGTTTCATCCCAAAACCCCCAAAATTTTAATCTTAGACTGGCTACTGTTGACCTCACCCCATTCCTAAGAGGTCTGTAAGGGGCGTGCATAAGAGCACCAGCGTGCCTACCATCCCTGTCCTAATGTTTTCTTTAATTGTATTCATTTTATGTATTCAATTCATGCTTATACTTATATATATATTATCTAATACGTACTCGACAAATAAATAAAAATATTTTTTAAAAAAAATAAAGAAAAAATAATTGTTAAAAAACAAATTCATGTTTGTATCACTTTAGATAAAATATTTAGACAACTACTTTCTATTAGTTTAATATTTGTTTCTTTAGAAAAAATAAATGCCTTTAACCTAAATACCCTTTATTAAAAACAATGCATATAATGCAGTCAGAAAATAATGTCAGCATACAGTTAATTGTATTTATTTTACTTATTTATTCAATTTACTTAGCTGCTCATCTCAGGCACTTGCAATAAAAATATAAAAACACAAAATACATAAAAGAAAATAAAAATAAAAACATATACAGTAACTTCCACACATGATCTAACTTATTATTCTACAATCATGCAACTATTTGAACAGCTGACAGGGTGAAAGACTAGATATTTCAAATTTCCTCTTCTAGATGCCTCTGCAAGGCTAATACATTTTGGCTCTACCTCTTTGCCTTGGAGCAGAAATCAGTTTCTGCTGCCATTAGTTATTTTGCACATCTGGAATAAACCTCTCAAACCTCTTGATGTGGTACTGGTAGATCACCCACACTCTATATTACTTTCTGGCAAATTAAAGAGAAGCAAGAGGGAGAGAAATCAGATTTTAGAGACAGATCTGTCTTATAGAAGATATATAAAATTAATCTTTGTTATGGCAAGAAAGAAAAAATGGGAATGTAAAAATCCATTTTCAGTATTAAGCATTACCAACAATATATTTCAAAAGAAAAGGACATAAAAACAAAACTGTTCAAATCTCATGCAGTGTCTTCGCAGACCACTATGCTGATAGTTTGCTTTTATTTAGAGAAAGGTCACTGTCAGGAAGTTCCTCCTTGCATAAATACACAAAATACTGAGCTTGTGTACATACAGATGATAAATACCAGCAGTAAACATTAGAATTTAAGCACACAAAGACAACATAAAATTAATATTATTCAATGTTTCTAACTTTTTCCTATTCCTGTAGGGAATAGGCTATCCTTAAATACAATTCTACTTTTCATTTAAACTGTTATCTAGAAATTCCGTGGTAATCTGGAAATTCTTCTTTAATACGAGGGTGGAGAATGCCAATAGCTTTCTTGCACCAACACATGTCCAGTAGTGGGATTCTGCCGGTTCTAGGCGGTTCGGCCGAACCATTTGTAAAATGCTGGCTCGCCCCGCCTCTTGCCCCGTCCCTCCGCACCACTGGGCGAGGGGTGGGCAAGCCAACAATTTAACAAACGGTTCGGTGTTTTTTGTAATTTTATTGGCTTTGCAGCTGCTGCGGGGCTTCAAAGGGCCACCCTACAGCTGATCAGTGTCAAAAGAAAACATATGAGTAGACCCGTGCCTGCAAAAATAAATGGGTAGACCCAGTGGTGGGATTCTACTTCGGTAGAACCGGTTGTTAAGGAGTTAAATAGTTAAGCCAGTGGTTGCCAAAGGGGGCGGTACCGGGGGCAATGGGATGCCTTAGGGGGGCGGGGCGGCAGGGGGGCGCTAGAGGCAAAAGGGGGCAATGGGGGGGGCTAAGTGGCAAGGAGGGTGGCCCCCACCCTTTGGCTTGTGCCTCGCAGCAGTTACCTCCTTGTAAGCAAACAGCAGGAAAAAAACAACTCCTTTCAGCTTTAGCTTAGGCTTGATTAGATCTGCCTCCCGACTCTCAGCTGATTCGCTCTCAGCTGTTTTGCGCAGGCTCTTTTGCAAGCTCTTGTTTTGCAAGCTCTTTGCTAGCTGCAGAGTGATTTTTTTTCCCCTAGCTAAAAGGAAACTGAAAGTAAAGCAGGCTTTGCTGCAACAGGACAAAATGAGGCAGGGAGAGAGATTTCTTTTTCTCTTTGCTCACCAAAAAATGTAGGTGGAAACAATGGGAAATTTAGTTCAAAAGAGGAGAGTTCAAGATTTTAAAACACAAAAGAAAAAAAGCTCTATTTAACTGTAATAATTGAGATACTATTAATTGTATATTGTATTGAAAGCAGAAATGGTTAAGTTGTGGTTTGGAGGAATATATGGGGGAAACTATTTGGTTTATTATTATTGGGAAATATAATTAATGGATTTTTAAGAAATTGGATTGGATGAAAATAATTGGAATATTTATGTTCATATTGATTAATATACAAAAAGGATAGTTATATGACTAATTGATTTATATTAAAATGTTGAATTTGTATTAAACAACTGCAATATTACATAATTAACCAATGTGAGGATGGATATAAAAATAGATGACAATGGGAAGGGGTATAATATAGAATAGAAGTGAAAAATTGAATTTGATTAAGATTAGAGATGAGGATGAAGGGTAATATTGGTTTTTTAAAAAAAATAGATGAGGAATAAATATGGCAAAAAGGAAATATAGAAATTGTAAATTTAAGTGAAATGACTAAACACTATTTAAATTTGTGAACTGGCCAAATACTTTGTTCAAAGAAAATACATTGTATGTTTGTATGTGTGTTTCTAATTATTGCTATTTATTCATATTTGTTCTCTTTTATTCTTTAAAGTTTAACAATTCATTCTTTATCTTAATATTTTTATATTTGTTTCGGTTTGGCTTTCTTCCCTTTCATCTTTTTTATTGTACAGCAATCTTTCTCCTCCAACCTACCACCTCTCTCTTTTCTTTCCTTCTTACTTTCTCTCCTCCCCTCTTCTTCTCCTCCCTACTTCCTCTTTCTTTCTCCTTCTCCTCCTCTCTTCCTCCCTCTCTTACCCTCACTCCTACTCTAATTTCCCTTCCCTTCCTTCATCCCTCTCTTGCTGAATCCTTTTATGCATATGAACTACTCAGAGGGCTGAAAAAGTTATTTTTGACTAGTTGTCACACTTTTGACCAGTCCTCGAACTTACGACTGTCCTCACATTTTACGTTTTTGCCCTATCTTGTCACCATGGTGAAGAGAAGCAGTTGTGAAACGAGTGACACAGTTGTTAAGAATGCTACAATGGGCATAAATGATGACCAGTCATAAGTGCGAAGACTGGTCAAAAATGTGAGGACCAGTCAGGAATGACTTTTTTCAGCCCTCCGAGTAGTCCCTATGTGCATATAGACTAGTCAGAAGGCTGAAAAAGTTATTTTTTGATTGGTCCTCACACTTTTGACCAGTCCTTGAACTTATGACTGTCCTCACATTTTACGTTTTGTGTCCTATCTTGTCACCGTGGTGAAGAGAAGTAGTGGTGAAATGACTGACACAGTTGTTAAGAATGCCGCAATGGGCATAAATGTGAGGATGGTCATAAGTGCGAGGACCAGTCAGAAATGACTTTTTTCAGCCCTCTGAGTAGTCCCTATGCACATAGCCACGCCCACCCGGTCACATGACCAGCTAGCCACGCCCACCCAGTCACATAACCAGCTAGCCACGCCCACCCAGTCACATGACCACCAAGCCACACCCCCAACTAAGCCATGCCCACAGAACCGGTTGTTAAAAAAATTGAATCCCACCACTGCACATATCCCTACCACCTGAACACATAGCTTGTGATTTAGTTTTATCTGGAGTTCTGCCAGTAGTCCCCATACAGAATGAAGGGTGGAGGCAAATCTAGCTTTTGCTTATGTATCTGAGAGAAAGTGGTTCAGTAGCTTTGTCAGGCATGATAGCTGGGAGAGGGCTACTCTCAAACTGCTTGTAAATAATTGGATAACAGTATTTTGCAGATGATGCATTTCTCCTACATTACATAACAGCTTTTTCAGATCCAGACACAGAAATCTAAGTATTTTAAGAAAAAAAAAATCCTTGTACTTGGTATTTTTAAAGTATGAAAGACATACTTTTTGAACATCAGCTCAGCCATTAATTAGTCATGGC
>WNWU01013435.1:2328886-2350578 GCA_012654045.1 Ptyas mucosa
ATTATAATATTATTGGAAATGATTTTGAAATCTTTTTCAGATTCATTGTAGAGTGCATTTTAGTGCCATTCTTAATGGCAGTAACATAATATTCTGGTTCTATGCATTGCAGAGGATGCATTGCCACTGGAAGAGTCACTTCTAATAAAATGGTGCAGCACTCAAATTATTAAAAGTACCAAAATTAGTAGGAAAATATATCAGAACAGTATTGGGGGAAAGGAAATAAATGTGCTGCATCTGTTACTTATATTACAGATCATTTGGAAGTAAAGTGATATTGCTGATAGAATGAAGTTGCTAAATCTGTTAAAAGTCTAATTTATTTTACCACTGGTTTATTTATTTTTTTAATTTAGAATGATTCACTTTAGAATCTAGAATGCTTATGTTAGGTGATCTTAGTGGAATTATCACAAAACATATAACAACATCCTTTTTTGCTTTTTTAACCTCCAATGTTTATCTTTTCTTTGGGAAAGCATCCTGTGAAACATAGCAACATATTAAGAACATATATTCTTTCATATTTTTCTCCATTTTAGTGAGATGTAGTAGCAATTCATATTTGGATTTTCTATGAATAAAATAAGATGTTCCAGCTTTTCATGTTTATGTTTGGAAAGCAAAATAGTACCACCCTTCCAAATGTATTTATTTAGCAAATAAATACATTTATTATTTAAAATTATTTAATTTATTTCAATCATTTCTTTCTTATTCATAACTATCCTTTCCTCCCTACATACAGTAATTGTACAGACCTTTTGTTTTTCTTCATATTTTGTAGCAAACATTATCTAATATGAATTCCTTTTCTCATCCACAGCCGCTTTCACTTCATTATTCTACAAAGCATCTTGCTTTGTACTTCCCATTAGTGTAACTCCTCTGACTTCTCTGGCTATCTTCTAATATTTTTTTCCATTCAAGATTGATAGTTTTTCCCCCATGCACTTTTACTTTCATTCTACTTTCCCCTCCCTTCCATGTTGATTTTTAAAAATCCATTTTTAACTTTATGTAAAATTTTTATTGCGCATTTCTAAATGTGCAAACTTCTTATCATTATTATGATTATTTGCATCAACCAAGTGATCAGACAGATAAATTTGTCTATCTAGCTTACTTTGGGTCATCTTCTTCTTTCTTCTGTTTCATTCCATATTTCTTAGCATCATAATCTTCTGTAGAGAGCTAAGTCTTCAAATAATGTATTCAAAATAGAATAATTTGAGTCTGATCATTTGTGCCTTGAATGAGAACTCTACATTGATTTGTTTAATAACCTCTTTGCTTTTTGGCTGTCTGTGGTATTATCAGGATAATACCAAGTTTTCCAATACCAAGTTCAAAAGCATCAATATTCTTTTTGTCCTACTTCTTCAGAGCCCAACTTTTGCTTTCACAATGTATCATAAGAAATACCATGTTTCACTAATTCACATTAGAAACAACCCAATGCTTTTAGATTTATATTAGTCCCTTTGTTGTGGTATGTATGAACATATGTATGTTTAAACCACATATTTGAAAGAAATATGTGAGTATCTTGTAAGCAGATACTCACCAATCAACAATCACATTCAACCTTAGGTATACAAATAATATATCTAAGCTTTACAGTTTTTCATTATCACTTCAATATAACATGCAATTATCATCAATGGATTCCTTCTTTCGTATGTTCTTACAAACATCTAGAAATTAATACTTTCTGACATACATGTTAGCCTTTTGTTCATAATTGTACCCATAGCTTTGTATCATAAATAATACATTTATTTTAGTAATTTGTGACCTATCAGATACATTCTTTAATATTTACTAGTAAATATTAATAAATATTTACTAATAGATCATATATACATCCTTCCTGGCCTGGACCTGAGATACCATTTATTGTTTGTTGAAGATTCCAAAATATGAAATCTTCGGTTTGGTGCCAGCTAAAAGAAGGCTGAAAGTGATCCTGTTGGAATGTTTTTTTCTGAGGAGAGAATAAAACGCCACTGCATATGGAAGAATCCACTGTACCTTCTCCATTGCATATGGAAGAACCATCTTTGGAAGTTAGAAAATTGCTGGACCCCATTTAAGCCTACTGTAGGACTGAGAACTTCCACAAGACTGTGGATTCAGGTTCTTTATAATTATTTCTGTTTTGGTTGCAGGACAGAGTAGAATGTCATAGCTATGAATTATAGTACTCAGTTTTCATTTTAAACTACTGCATTGCATTTGTTTTCTGAGTGTATATTTGTCTCTATTGTTGGTCTTCATAATAAAAAAATTACTGCTGCTATTACATCACACCATTTTTTGAGCATAATTATAAATAACAACTAATGAAGATATTTTATAACAACACATTTTAAAAATAAGACAGAAAGATTCCTGCTGTTCAGTTGCATTTTCATCAGAATGCATAACAAATGAGATTTACAAATAGTAATTTCACTGATAGTACTAAAAAATAAGCAATTTAGTACATATATTTCTGGTTTAGATATCCTTTCAGTATGCCTATGGGAAATAAGAATGTAAAACATGAGCTAAAAAAGACAAAATTTATCACAGCCTGTACAAGTCTGGTGCAACTACCCCGCAAACTTATTTATAAAAATCTAAGGCCTGGGATTAAAGAAAGCTTTCCTGGTAATGTGCAAGTGCATTTTTGATCTTTTCTCAGATTTCTTGCTGTACAATCATCTGAGCTTCCGCATGAAGAATCCTAGTGATTCTCCAAAGCTGGAGTTGTGATAGCAGTGAAGCTAGTTGAATAGTTTGGCAGATAACTCAGTGAAATTCATTTCTAACAGAAGCAAAAGGACTAGAATGGCTCCTCATACTGTATCACTTTGTTTTTATTACTAGATAACTCCCTTTTTCTTCACCCAAGTCTCCCAATTTTCTCAGAAAATTCAATTTTCTCAAGAAGTTTGTAACCTGACTGTAGCTGTATCATAATATTCTAAATCTCAATGTAAAATGCTATATGTAATGTTAAAAAAGTAAAAGTTGTTTGATATCAGTCACTTACATTTATCCTGTAATGAATCATGCGGAACTTCTCCTTGGGGACTCTCTTCCAAATCTCCATAATGCAAAACTTTATGGTTCGGAGAGAGTCGACAATACCAAAATTTGTCTGATAAATAAAGGAAGTTGTTAATTTGTATCATAACAATCAAGACAACACCACCTTGAATGAAACAAACAATTATTACATTGCAAGAAACAAATAAGAATTATCAATAAATATTTGTGGAACATCAAATCTTGTAGCTGAATTTTATGCTCCAGCCCCCATGAATTTTCTTATTACTGTTATCTTTTATCAGTGCATTTTCTTTAAAAATGATTGTATTTATATTTTGACAGAGATATACTATATAACTACTAATTACTCTTTTAAAACGAAGGGAGAAAGGACTTCTTTTTCCTAAAACACCTTTATTTAATAAACAGCATATATAATATGGATCTGTCCAAAATGCTGTTTTGCTGTACCTGAACTTAGTTGTTTCTCCTTTTCACTTAAAAGAAGGTCAGATAGCAGTGATGTAAACTTCAGGGGTTGCCAAATTTTGAGACTGAAGCAAATTTAATAGTCATAGTTTACCACAAGTGGGGAAAATTATTTTATATTGTTTGAATATTTTCTATGATTCTGTGTCATGCTTCATCCTTGATGTAATGCTGCAATCAAAATGTCAATATTTTATTTAATTATATTTACTTAGAGTTTAAGTAAAGTCTTAAAGTGGAGTTTCTACCCTACTTTACTGTTTCAAAAATCCATCCATGAAAATATATGATGTATAGAAAAGGCTCCTTGCAGCTTTCATCTGAAAAGGCATACAATTATTATATGGCAAAGGACATGTAATACATAATACTGTTTTCGTAAAATCTTTAAAAATAGCTATTTATACCACAGAATTCAAAAGAGAAAAAATAATCAAATTCCCATATCCTTATGACCCTTAAGAATTTCCCCTAAAATGGTAAAGATAAGAAACACACTTTGTGCAGCATGAGAACAAATTGTTTTAAAATATTCTCAAACTTAAAAGGAGTAATGGCAGCTTATGTCTGCAAAACACTATCAGAAAATAATATTCAATAGAACTTAACTTCCACTTGCAACTACAATAGGGCAAAGTTGTTGCCATAAAAATTAGTCCCATATCTTTTTCTAAAATAATTCCTTGATAAATTTGCAGATTTTAAACATGTGCCTGGATTTCCCATGACAATGTATGCTTTCTTCCCATTCACTGACATTTCATGGGCTGCCACAATCAAATATTGGTGGTGGATCAGAAGAAGCAAGACACAGACCTGATTTCAGAAAAAGGTTTGTATTCACCTTAACATCATAGCTTAAAAAGTAATAATAAACCTTTCTGACTATTATATAGCATTATTAAAGTGGCATTGTAAATGCTACATGGCATTCTTTGCATCCAACTACAGAATGAAGATGATGATTTCATTAAGAAAAAGAGAAGCAAATTAAACAAGAAGCAGATAAAATAATCCTGATTTGTACCTTGCCGGCGTCGGCTGTTAAGTTTCCGAAAGCAGGTTCCTTCAACAAGACGATTTAGACGCTGCTGCTTTATCAACTCAAAAATTTCAGGCTGAATCTTCTCTTTTAGCTCCCTGGAAGGAAAACACAAATAAATAGTCTTAGACTCATGTCATGAGACATTTCTATGATGAGAAAATCCCAATGTAGTTACAGACTCTTTCTGGAAAAGATTATGCATTCTAATCCATTTATATGAGGAAGGGAGAATTTAAAATCTGCACTGGATGTAAACTGTTTCTTGTTCTACTTCTAAATACTGTAACAGAAGCTTGAGAAAACTGCTAATTCTTTTAAAGAACAATTTGTGAGGGCTACTCTGGAATTGATTAGGCAGTTAATTAAAAAATTAGATACTCTGTGTATAAATATAAACATTAATTGATTACTGAGGAACTATTTTTATATTGCATTTCTGTTGATAAAATCTTGCCTTTAGACTGTGCATATTGAGTATGGATGGGGCTGCATGCACTGGTAATTGAGTGTTATGGTCATGATCACACTTTTCAATCCTTTCCAACTGGAGGTACCTTGAATTATTATAGCCATCATTCTCAAATCTCAGGTTAAAATGAGGTTCTATCTCCGGGTTTTATCTTAGGGGTTGCCACAGAACAATTAATCAGTGGAACAACTTGCCTCCAGAAGTTGTAAATGCTCCAACACTGGAGGTTTTTAAGAAGAGATTAGATAATCATTTGTCTGAGGTGGTGTAGGGTTTCCTGCCTAAGCAGGGGGTTGGACTAGAAGACCTCCAGGGTCCCTTCCAACTCTGTTATTGTATTCTATTTGTGCTACTAGTCCTTCTAAAGCAGTATTGAAATTAGGAAAGACAACTGTATTGCACACACCAATTACAAAACACTGTATAGCTTCCCTTTACCAAACAAGGAGAGAACATCTTCATTCACATTCAAGAAATCATCTATCCTTATACAATCTGAAAAATATGAATAGTATTTTAAAAGGACTTGAAATATCTTTCACTTATTTGTATTCGAGATAAACTCTTTTTTACATATTAACTATTTTTCTCGAAGAAATATAATGAGAAATATGAAATGATAAATTTGGGTTTATCCCAGTCATAAACCTAAATATTGCTCATATCACTGATATTCCCCTCTATTTGCTGCAGTTTCCTGAGAAATGAATATTGCTTTTGATACTGTTATGGAGCTGGAACATGAACTGTCTGGAACAAATAGCAATAGCGCTTAAAGTTATATACTGCTTCACAGTGCTTTATGGTTCTCTTTAAGCAGTTTACAGAATCAGCATATTGCTCCCAACAATCTGGATCCTCATTTTATTGACCTTGGAAGGATTGAAGGCTGAGTCAACCTTAAACCAGTGAGAACTGAACTGCTGGCAGTCGGCAGAATTAGTTTGCAATACTGCATTCTAACCAGTACACCACCATGGCTCCTAGACTGAAGGAATGAATTTTAATTCCTGAGATTTACTTGATCCCCCCCAAAATAGATAAGGAATAAGACATAGCATGAAGATGAAAATGACTGTTGCTTCCTTTGCCTCATAAAGTTACAGCAGAAAGCATAGCTGGTTTACTAACTCCATTTCTCCCACAAGAGAGGCAAATGAGCTGCCAATATTGTATTGCCATAATTGTCAGCTAAGTGAATCATCTCTCGGTATAAATTAATTCCCCAACAAAGACATCCTGATGCAATCTTGATTTCCTGCAGATGACTATTTTCTTCTTTAATAAGGGTTCTGAATATATAGAATTTTGTTTTGGATACAAGCCTTTGATAATATAATAGTCTTGTTAATATCAAATGTATAACTTCCGGTGTTGCCGCGGACCATTGCTGATGGTCCTTTGAAGACCGCCAGCCCAGCTGTCTGTAAAGAGCCATTTCGGAGGTTTGAAATGGCTCAAAAAAACTCCGACCCAAGAGGACATCGCGAGGAGAGCCGGCGGCATAAGGTAGAGTCCCCTGTGAGACCCCCAGAGCATTTTTTTGGCATTTCTGGGGTGTTAGCAGGGTGGGACTCCCTATTCAAGCCGCTAAAGCTCCGGTCAGCTGGGAAACTCTGCAAACGGCAGAGCAAGATAGCGCGGCAGCTTCTTTCATCACCAAACAACTAAAGAAAAAGTTCTGGACTTCCTTGTAAATTGCAAGTATTTAAAGTTTTTTTTTGAAGTACTTGGACGATTAAAGCAACTTGAAACAGAAAAGGAAAGTGTGGGGGGAAAAATGGCGCTTGCTTCTAGCAAAGAGCAGCTGAAAGTGAAAGTAATTTGAGCTGTGTATCTGGTTACATTCTATTAGTTACAAATCCGGCTGGAAGGAAAAGAAAAATAGCAAAAAAAGGAAAAAAAAGTATCAAGTGATTGTTTTAGACCTGACTGAATCTGGAGAATCTTTTGGGAAAAGTTGTTAGAATTTGTGGAAAAGGAAGATCTGTAAGAGGCAAAATGGCAACAAAGCAAGCAGGGGGGGATTCCCCCACTCATAAGCAGAAGCAGCCTCAAACAGTGCAGCTGCAAACTCAGACAAAGGAAGAAAGCTACTATGACCGCATCCTTAAAGAAATTCAAAGATCAGAGCAGGAGGTCAAGGGAATTGTTCAAGAGAAATATGAAGCAGTTAAACAGGATATTCAAACAGTTGCTAAAGGCCTGTCTGAGGTAGTGTTGAAGATTGACAAAAAAGTGGATAACCTTGCCTCAGAGATGGAGACTAAATTTAGAGCCTCTGATTCAAGAATGACTGAAATTGAAGAAGTTACACAAAAAATGCAAAATGAGATTACTATGATGCAATTTCGCTCAATGGAATATGCCATCAGACTGAGAGGAGTGAAAGAGAACACTAGGGAAGATCTTAGGAAAATTTGTGCAGAGGCTTTGGCAGTTATGTTGAAAGTAGAACCAGATATGGTCCGCTGCAAGATTGACAAGGTGTACAGAGTTAACTCTCGTGTGGCGGTACAAAGACAACTGCCTAGAGATGTGGTGATATATTTTACAGACAGAAGAATGAGAAATGAAATTTTGCAAAATTCCTTTGTTACTACTGTTCAAGTTGATGGAAGTGAGATTGGAGTTTTTAAAGAATTACCACCCAAAATGTTAAGAGATAGAAAGGATTTTGGATTTTTGGTGGCAGAATTGAAAAGACAGAATATACAATTCAGGTGGGATGCTCCAATAGGTGTAATACTGAGGCTGCAAGGAGTGAGATACCGCCTTAATACTATTGAAAAAGCAGAAGAATTTTATTATAACGTTTTGAAAGCGGGCTCTCCTCCTCCACGCACATCTTCACCAATAGATAAGGAAGCCCAACTACAAGCTGAGCTTGATCAAGAAACAGAAGAACAAATAAGGCAGTCGCAAAAGGAGGCAAGAGAGATAATGGGAGCAGTAGGTGGTGTTGTGGTTGACCCTTTTGCACCATTTGAAGCTTCTCCTTTGGAAGAAATGTCTAAAACCATCACAGAGGAGGCGATGGCTCTTGAATTGACAACATCTAGAATGGAAGAGCAACGCATAACCAGAGCAATGTCTAAACAAATGAGGGAACAGCAGCAAGGATATATTAAGCCACAGCGTGAAAAAAGAACCAAAGATAAGCAACAAGCTGAAGTCATGGGAGGAGCTAAACCGAAGACTACTACTGTAGAAAAGAATCTTCAACAAATGCTCTCAAAACTTCAGACAGGGTCAAATGGCACTTAAATTTTTGTCTTGGAATGTTAATGGATTGAACTCTCCACAAAAAAGAAGGAAGATATTTCATTATTTGAAACAATTTCACAATGATGTTATTTGCTTACAGGAGACGCATATAAAATTGCAAGATCAGAAATATTTGATAAATTCAAGATTGGGAACGCAATTTGTTGCTTCAAATTTGGAAAAGAAGAATGGAGTGGTGATATATATAAATAAAAGACTTGTAGCTAAAACTATAGAAATAGATAAAGATGGAAGATATATTGCAATTGAAATTATTACAGATAATGGACCAATTTTGTTGGTCGGAATATATGCTCCAAATCAGCAGCAGGAAAACTTTTATAAGTTGCTTCATTTAAAAATTTTGGAATGGAACTATTCAACTATTATAATAATGGGTGACTGGAATGGAGTAATCCAACCTAAAATTGATAAAAAAAACTACGGCCAAATTAGGGATCAAATTACCACAAGCTTTTTTTGAGCTGAAAGAGGATTTGGAATTGCAAGATATTTGGAGAGTTCAAAATCCAAATGAATTGGACTTTACTTTTTACTCGGACAGGCACAAATCCTTTTCCAGGATAGACTTTTTCCTCTTAACTACTAACTTACTTCCTAAAGTAAAGAAAATAAAGATATTTCCTAGGACTTTGACTGACCACAGTCCGGTCTGGATGGAAATCGAGATGAGCAAAAGAGAAAGAAGATCATGGAGATTAAATGAGAATTTATTTAGATATGAAAAAAATACAATTGAACTTAAAAAGCATTTAAAGGAGTTTTTTAAACTGAATTTGAATAAAGGTACCCCTATTGAAATAGTTTGGGATGCAAGCAAAGCTTATATGCGGGGAGTACTAATTCAAATGAACTCTAAACATAGACAGAATCAGCAGAAGAAGAGACTACAACTGGAATGTGAGATAAAAAAGAAAGAACAACAACTGATACAAAAACCAACAGATGGAAAATTGCAAATGGCCATAAAACTTTTGAAGGATCAATTTCAAATGCTTATAGCAGACCAAACGGCAACTAATTTACAATTTGCAAAGCATAATACTTTTACTAATGCTAACAAACCGGGCAGGTGGTTGGCGTATACTTTGAGGAAACAAGCATTTACACGAATTATTGAGAGCACTGAATATGCTGGCAAAGAAGTTTATCAACAAGAATTAATTAAAAAAGCCTTTTTGGAATATTATACTAAGTTATATGCTAAAGATAATATACAGAATATTTTTATAGATGAATATTTAGAAAACAAGAGAGTTTCAAAAATTTCAACAACTCAAAAGAAAAGTTTGGAACAACTGATAACAGTTGAGGAGATCAGTTTCGCTATAAAACAATTAAAAACAGCTAAAGCTCCAGGGATGGATGGCCTAACGGCAGTTTATTATAAAACTTTACAAGAGGAAATGATTGAGCATCTCAAAGACTTATTTTGTAATATACAATTAGGAGGTAAGATACCTTCCTCATGGAAAACAGCTTTTGTCTCATTGATTCCGAAAGAAGAATCAGGTCTCAAGAAACCAGAAAATTACAGACCAATATCTCTATTAAATACAGATTATAAAATCTTTGCAAAAGTATTAGCCAACAGATTGATGCCAGTTATCCAAAAGGTAATTCATCATGATCAAGCAGGATTTATTGAAGGCAGATATATGAAGGAGAATGTCAGGCAAGTCATAGATTTAATGGACTATCTAGATAAGAATAAGCAGATCTCTGCAGTGCTGCTTTTTTTGGATGCGGAAAAAGCCTTTGATCGAGTGAATTGGAACTTTATAATTAAGACTTTGGAAAAAATGGATTTGGGGGAGCGGTTTATACAAGCGATTGGTGCAATTTATCAAGAGCAAAATGCACAACTTATTATCAATGGATGTTTAACATCGAATTTCAACATACAAAAAGGCACCAGACAAGGTTGTCCATTATCCCCGCTATTATTTATCCTAACTTTAGAAGTCTTACTTAATGCAATACGGGACTCGAACTCCTTGACTGGAATAGCTATAAGGCAAGAGGACTATAGAACTAAGGCATTTGCAGATGATCTGGTTGTTACCCTATCACAACCTATGAACTCAATAATCCAGATGAAAGATATTATAGAAGACTATGGCATGGTATCTGGTTTTAGGCTGAACCAGAAAAAAACTAAAATGATTGTTAAAAATTTGACAGAGAGCAAAAAAAAGGAACTGGAAAGAATGGCAGGTTTTGAAATTGTCTCAAAGGTCAAATATTTAGGAGTACAAATCGCAGACTCAAATGTTAAACTGTTTCAAAATAATTATGAGGTTTTGTGGCAAAAAATACAAAAAACATGCAAAATTGGAAGAAACTGCAGTTATCATTGCGTGGAAGAATATCAGCCGTAAAGATGAATGTTTTACCTAGATTTATCTTCTTGTTTCAAATGATACTGGTGCTTAAATCAGATAAACCATTGCTAGAATGGCAAAAAGGACTGAACAAATTTATTTGGAATGATAAAAAACCAAGAGTTAAACTGAAAATAATGCAAGATATTCGTGAGAGAGGTGGTCTTAAACTTCCAAACCTTCGATTATACTATGAAGCAACTGCATTGATACAATTAAGTGATTGGTTTGGGAAAACTAAGACTGAATTGTTGAACATAAAAAGTCATGACCTTGTTTGGGGATGGCATGCATATTTGTTTTATGATAATAAAGTGGACAAAGTGTTTAATAGTCATCTACTTAGAAGTGCCTTGATGAGAGTCTGGAGGAAGCACCGTACTAACTGGGATTATAAGATTCCGTTCTGGCTGGATCTTGCTGATACCATGTGGAATACAAATATTAAGTCACTCGGGGGTTTCTTATACAAGGAGTTACTTTACTTTGAAGAGGGCAGGTGGCGACTGAAGACTTTGGATATGCTGTTGGAAGAAGGGAAATCTTTGACTTGGTTGCAGTACAATCAACTACAGATGAGATGGAAAGAAGATCAACAAACTGGTTTAATGGAATATGAAGTAGAATTGGTTGAACAGATTAAGCAGACAGGTCCAATGCATATTAAGAGAGTTTACAATGTTCTGTTAGAAAGGGATTCAGAAAATGAGCTAGTTAAAGATTGTATGATTAAATGGGCACAAAATTTCTCTCAACCAGTTATGATGGAAACATGGGAAAAAATATGGGTTCAGAATGTTAAGTTTACACAGTCACAAAATTTACGAGAAAATTTTTATAAAATGTTTTATAGATGGCATTTAGACCCCAAGAAACTGTCTTGTATGTACCCTAATGTGCAGCCAAAGTGTTGGAGATGTGATTGTTTAGATGCTACATATTATCATATATGGTGGACTTGCAAAAAGGTGAGGGCTTTTTGGATAAAAATCTGGTGGGTTATGCAAAATGTTTTAAAGAAAAAAATACAATTTTCTCCGCAATTTTTCCTATGGGTATAATTAAAGATTTTACATTGGGTGAAACAAAACTGATTTTGTATATGGTGACAGCAGCTAGGTTGTTGATTGCCCAATATTGGAAGAGTGATATTTTACCGACTGTTGACCAATGGACTCAGAAGATGGCTGGATTTGCAGAAATGGCGAAGATTTCAGCTTTTTTAAAAGATCAGACGCATGAGAAGTATATACAGGAATGGAAATTATGGATTGAGTATGTACAGAATAAGTATCAGACTAGAAAATATTATGTCGCTTTTAGCTGAGAAGGATTGATGATTATGTTAGTAAATATAGGAAAAAAAAGATATGGAAGGTTGAATAACATATATTTTGTTTGGGAATATTAGCATTGCATATAATGGAAGTCAAGGGGGGGAGGGAAGAGGGAGGAGGGGGAGGGTTAGGGTGGGGATGGGATGGAATTATATATTGTTTTTATATGTATCTTATAATGTTGGGTTAGGGTGGGGGGGGAAAAGGGGGAAAATTTGTATTGGTAAAACTTTTTCAATAAAAAAAAAATATCAATTGTATTTATTACAAATTATCAAGAAACTTCAGAAATTGAGGGGATTTCCGGCTGACATAGCGGTGAGATTGGATGCGAGGAGTGGGTCTCCGTGTTCCCCAGCCGAGTTCTCCCCATTGGAGGGCTCCGAAAAGAGTTAAAGCCACCCTGTAGAGGTGGTGAAGAAAAGAGGGGCGCCCTGCAGGTTGCAGAGAGCGGCACCTCTCCTGCTTGACCCAGACTTCTTCCCTTTCATTCTCGACCAGAAGAGGCAGCCAACATGGCTGCCATGAGCTGGGACAGCCAAGGCAACAAAGAAATGTGCAGGAGTATTGTAGATAACAGTGACTGGAGCTGGGTGAGAAGATTCTTTTTTATTTAGACACTAATTTAAAAGAAGAAGAAGAAAATACAGAAAAAGAGACTCTTAGAAGTATTTCTTAAAGTGGCAAACAACCAGAGAAAAATCCTAGACCTGAAAGAAAGGAACTAAGGGGAGAAAAGTTAAAGACCTTTTAAAACATAGAAAATTGGATTTTTAAACTGGGTAGGCATTGTTTTAGAAAGGCATTATAAAATGCTGGAACTATCTACTTGAATAGCTGACTTTGCTTCCATAAATTGAACTAAAATTGGATTAATCAATTTATTAGACTTGAAACAATGCTGAAACCTAAGCTGAGGGCACCATCTACTGGTGAATGGAAAATATATCATACACCTACAAGCCTGGGAAAATTCCCGATAAGAGAAATAAACAACATTCATCTGGAGGACTGTGGTGATACTTACTCTTCTATAACTATCTAGTTTATGATTATTGGCAACTCTATTGTGACAATAAGGAAAACTCTTAAGTAAAGTAAAGTGATTTTTAAATTTTTTTTTATTTATATGCCGCCCTTCTCTGGAGACTCAGGGCGGCTTACAAGGCATTAAGCAATAGCCTTCATACTTTTGTATATTTATACAAAGTCATCTTATTGCCCCCACAATCAGGGTCCTCATTTTACCTACATCCTTTACCTTAGAAAGGATGGAAGGCTGAGTCAACCTCAAGCCTGGTGAGATTTGAACTTGCAGTAATTGCAGGCAGCTGAATGTTAATTACAGTGCTTAGTCTGCCACGCCACCAGGCTCTTTTGACTTTTGACTTGTGGAAGCTGCCTGGACTACTTAAATGGAACTGATTAATAATCCTGAGATATAAAGAACTATGATTATTGAACTTTCTGAGGAGCAACATTGGACTAGTATATTTTGGACTATTGAGTAAGAAAGGGACTTTCTAAAATGAGACAAGATACTCCATCAGGGGGAAATGAGTGAGATTGCAAAAGAAATGGCATTGATGTTTCAAAGCATTAGGAATACTATGACAAAGAATCACATAGATAAAGAACCTATTGCAAGGCATAAATGGGAAAATAGAAAATATCCTACAACTGTTAATGAATGAAGATCAAAGTGTCCAGGAAAGAGAGGAGACAGCAGAAAGAATGGAGGAAAAGATAGAACAGACAAACCAGAAAACAAAGCAAGAAGATGAGAAGAAGAAGACGATAAAGATAATAATGACTGATGGAAAAGTACTTTAAAGACAAGGGGAAAGTAGTTTAAGAGATTTAAAAATGGAATTGGATAACCTGGAAGATACTTATGAAAGGGAGATAGGGGTGTGGGTAGACACTCTGGAGACCTGGCAGCATAGGAGGATAGAGATGGGAGAAATATTCAGACTGAAGACACAGATATTGATAGACAAAGATCCAAGAGAGGAGTATGGAAGGCAAGCTAAAAACCCAATAACAATTGAAGTATTAAAATGGGCAAGAGATGATGGATAGAAAGGAATTATTTTTTCAAATATAGCGATGGCCTGATTAAAAATTAGAATAGAGGTAGAAATAAGAATACACACCTTTACATAAAGCAATAGTTAGATTGAAAGATTGGTGGTTGAAAGATGGTATTATTAGGTATGTTTAAATAATAAGATGATTGGTACTTGAATGGCGTACAGTGACTTTGAACAACCAAATAGTGAAGGACTATGTCTTAATATAAATATGTGTATTAACACTAGGATTAGTAATGGTGGCCTGATTAGAAGCTAGAATAGAGGTAAAAATAAGAAATAGGGGGAATATTAGTAGATATAATTTTTATATAATAGAATATCAGTAATAATTAGATGAAAAGATTAGTGGTTAAAAGATGGCATTACTATGTATGCTCAATATCATTGGCATTAAAATGGAACATTGAAATACTGAATAACTACTCTAAAGCAAACATGTATATCAATACCAGGATTATATAAATTTGATTAATGTAACAACAATTACTATTATTATTGTTGTTGTTGTTGTTGTTGTTGTTGTTATTGGATAGAATTCTTTATTGGCCAAGTGTGATTGGACACACAAGGAATTTGTCTTTGGTGCATATGCTCTCAGTATACATAAAAAGAAAAGATACTACCGTATATACTCGAGTATAAGCCGACCCGAATATAAGCCGAGACCCCCAATTTTACCACAAAAAACTGGGAAAACTTATTGACTCGAGTATAAGCCAGGGGTGGGAAATGCAGCGGCCACTGGTAAATTTCAAAATAAAAAAAAGACTGGTCAAAAGGGCAAGGACCTGTCAGAAATCACTTTTTTCAGCCCTCTGGGTAGTCTTTTTGTGCATATGCACTACTCAGAGGGCTGAAAAAGTAATTTTTGACTGGTCCTCGCACTTGTGACCAGTCCTCGAACTTACGACTGTCCTCACATTTTACGTTTTTGCCCTATCTTATCACCATGGTGAAGAGAAGCAGCTGTGAAATGAGTGACATGGTTGTTAAGAATGCTACAATGGGCATAAATGATGACCAGTCATAAGTGAGAAGACCAGTCAAAAGTGCGAGGACCTGTCAGAAATCACTTTTTCCAGCCCTCTGGGTAGTCCTTTTCTGCATATGCACTACTCAGAGGGCTGAAAAAGTAATTTTTGACTGGTTCTCGCACTTGTGACCAGTCCTCGAACTTACGACTGTCCTTACATTTTACATTTTTGCCCTATCTTATCACCATTTCTCTCTTCCCCTCTCTTTCTCATTCTTTCTCTCTCCCCCTCTTTATCTCTCTCTCTCCTCCACTCTCTCTCTCATTCTCTTTCTCCCCCTTCCTCAAAGAGAAAGGTGGTAGGTTTGAGGAGAAAGATTGCTGTACAATAAAAAAGATGAAAGGGAAGAAAACCAACCCCAAACAAATTTAAAGATATTAAGATAAAGAATGAATTGTTAAACTTTAAAGAATAAAAGAGAACAAATATGAATAAATAGCAATAATTAGAAACACACATACAAACATACAATGTATTTTCTTTGAACAGAGTATTTGGCCAGTTCACAAATTTAAACAGTGTTCAGTCATTTCACTTAATGCCATATTTATTCCTCATCTATTTTTTTAAAAAACCAATATTACCCTTCATCCTCATCTCTAATCTTAATCAAATCCAATTTTTCACTTCTATTCTTTATTATACCCCTTCCCATTGTCATCTATTTTTATATCATCCTCACATTGGTTAATTATGTAATATTGCAGTTGTTCAATACAAATTCAACATTTCAATATAAATCAATTAGTTATATAACTATCTTTTTTGTATATTAATCAATATGAATATAAATATTCCAATTATTTTCATGCAATCCAATTTCTTACTAATCAATTACTGGTAATTATATTTACCAATAATAATAAACCAAATAATTTCCCCCATATATTCTTCCAAACCACAACTTAACTATTTCTGCTTTCAACACAATATACAATTAATAGTATCTCAATTATTACAATTCCCTAGTTAAATAAGAGCCTTTTCTTTTGTGTTTTAAAATCTTGAACTCTCCTCTTTTGCCATTTGCCATGAATTTCCCATTGTTTGCACCTACTTTTTTTGATGAGGAAAAAGAAATCTGCCTTTCCAATGTTGCAAGCAAAAGAAAAAGAAATCTCTCTCTGCCTCATTTTGTCACATTGCAGCAAAGACCCTGCTTTAGTTTCAGTTTCGCTTTTTTAACATAGCTGGGAGGGGGAGGGAAAATGCTCCAGCAATTTACCTCTTTGCAGCTAGCTAGCTAGCTAGCAACAGAGCCCCGGTAAAACAGCTGAGAGCAAATCAGCTGAGAGTTGGGAGGCTCTTCAAATCAACTTGTGGTAATTAACCTATACTGATGCTGAAAGGGGCTGTTTTTTCTATTTTTGCAGACAAGGGTCTACTCATTTGTTTTCTTTTAAAAAGGGCACTTTTTTTCGTGACTCGAATATAAGCCGAGGGGGGCTTTTTCAGCCTGAAAAACGTGCTGAAAAATTCATCTTATATTCGAGTATATAGGTATTATTATTATTTTGTATCAAAATAAATTATACCCAGAGGCCACACTGTTCATGCATTGATATTGATGTTAAAAATAAAATTGATATTGATATTTAAAAATAATAATCCAATAAAACCTTAAAAAAAAGAAAAAGAAAAAAGAAACTTCAGAAATTGGATTATGTCAAGTCAAATAAATAAATCAATAAAATTAATTTCAGCTTGACAATCAAGGAAACTAAGGAATTTTATGGTGCACTGAGAAATTATATTACACAGGAATTTTCCCAGACTGAGAAATCTCACATTTAATATTGATGCCACAATCTGACATTTAATACTCTGAATGGCTCAATTAATCATTTTAGGGACAAGGTTAGATATGTTGTGAAAATATGAAACTTACAGTTTCCAATAAAAAATAATCTATAAATGGCCAAGGTTGACCAGTTCCTTTACACCACATTTATACACATGTGCGGTAACAACCACACTATTCTGATTATTAAGAGCATGCAGAAAGGTGTAAAATAAGAATTGAGTTTGGTTTTTTTTCAAAAATGGCATCCAAAGAGCAAAAGCATGTTTTTCAGAGTTTCTCTGTTACTTCAAACATTTGTTCATTAATTCATTTGACTGATTCACTGATAGTAATATTTTGCCTTCTGCAAGAACTGGGCAGGAGAGAACACAAACGTAAAGGGAAAAAGGCAGGGGTGAAATGCTCCCAGTTTGGACTGGATCACCCGATCCAGTAGCAATGGCAGCGGGTGGTTTGGAGAACCGGTAGCAAAAATCCCTGAGCCCCCCTACCATGGTCAGCTGAGTCACACAATCATCAGAGGCTTTTTTAAAAAAACTTTTAAAAGCATTTTTTCTACAACCTCTTCCGACGAAAAAATGCTTTTAAAAGTTAAAAAAAAAAGCCTCTGATGATCGCGCGGCTCAGCTCGGATCCTCAGAGGCTTTTCAAAGCATTTTTTTCTGCAACCTCTTGGCCAAAGAGGTGGTTAAAAAAATGCTTTGAAAAGTCCCTAACGATCCCAGCTGAGTTGCCTGATCGCCAGAGGCTTTTCAAAGCATTAGAAAAAATGCTTTGAAAAGTTAAAAAAAAAAAGTTGGCCACGCCCACTCAGTCACATTACCCTCCCCCAAGCCACGCCCACAGAACTGGCAGTAACACATTTTACATTTCACCCCTGGAAAAAGGGCACATGTATATATGGGAAAAAATGTCAAAATACCATTTGCTGTAAAATGCATTTTATCTATCTACCTACCTACCTACTTACCTACCTATCACATTGTTTAATTTCCAATAACTACAAGACTAGAAGAAAGTATTTTGGATATATAAAGGGTCATTCCTATAAACATTCATGAATGCATTCTAAGCAAATGTGAAATCTTTTTTTAAATCATGGTCCTACATAACATCCTGGGGTTATTCCTGAAGAAGCCACAAACATCAGTTGTATTTGTTGTAAGAAAGAGAAAAAGTAAAAAAAAAACCTACAAAATTGGACGAGATTGGAAATCTTCCTGGTTCATCCTTTCAGATTGGCGGATTTTCAGTATTTCTGTATAGCTCAGATTCTGAAGTTTACTTTTGAACTGATCCAGCGAACTAGGCTTTGTGGTCAGAGCTCTCATTATCTGCTCCCTCACTACTTGCATGACCTGTGGAGGAAAACAAAATTGCAGTTACACCAGAATAGCACTCGTCTTCAATTATCAAGAACAAGTTCTTTCTAGAAGTCCATTGCAGCTGCTTTAAAAAAAAACCTTGAAATGCTGTAACATCAACTGTGTTATATTGATGGGACATCTCCAGTTTTACTTTTGATATGTGGCACATGGTTTTAAAAATAACATAGACCAATTATTATGCTTGGTATCTTTTCAAATGTTTTTTTAATACAATCTAATTTAATAAAATAACTTTAAATAGGACAAAACAACGATTCTGCATGTGACTGTGAGAATTCAAGCTCCATATGATAAAATCCCAACACTTTCCATAGTTTTGCTGCTCCTCTAGGGTACTTTCTATTTTAAAGTTCAGCACCTCAGTATCTTCATGTATAGAATCTCAATGGAGTCATTCTTTCTCAGCACTTAATTCACTAAATTATTACTATGGAAATAATATGAAGAAAGCCCCCCTAAAAGCTTGGTTCTTAGAAGAGAGGCAGAATATAAACCTTTCTCGTAATTCTGTAAATAAATAAATGATGTGACATACAGATGGCATCTACATATATGTTCTAGTGTGCCATGTTTGTGGCTTTTTAATATAGATGAATACAGCAAAAGCAAATCCAGGTTCTAAAGAAAACTTGGAAATTTTTCCATAATGAAACATGAAGAAGATACATCTTTTATTTTCAAAGACTCAATTATGTTAAACTTTTAAAGATTTCACTCCTATCCTGCTTCATGCAACTCACAGAACCTTTATACTAAAGTTAATTGCCCTCTACTCAATCATCTATATTTTTTGCTTGATTTCTAACAAAAATGTATGCAAAATCTGTTAATTGAAGATTACTTTTAAAAGAAGTTTTGCTTTTAAACAAAAGTAAATCAAAGAGGCTCTGAGGGAGAACTATGAATGATGCAAACTAGTAAAAAGAATTATAAATAATTTAAACGCAGTTAATCTGCATATTAAAACCAGCAGAAAAAAATATTACAGAGATGCAGTTCATTAAGATGAATGAAAGCCAGAAACTGGGTGTTTGCATAGGTTGTGTCTGGTGGGCAATCATATCACTTTAAATAACTATACATTATATGCTATTGGATTGCACTCAGTTCTAATAAAATTAAATACTTTAAAATATTTGCCATTCCGTCAGTTGTGGAAGTTTTTAAAACACTGCTCACAAATTTATCACTTATAAATAAAAGAGACACCCAAATTTAACTTAATGAGAAATGTTAAACAACATGCTGTAATTTTATATCTCTTTCATGCATAATGAGTTCATAGCTTTTCGATAGTTTGAAGAATGTATACCGTATTTTTCGGTCTATAAAATGCACTCCCCCCTAAAAGTGGGTGGAAATGTCTGTGCATCTTATTGTTCTGCCCCAGCTATGGACCCCAAAGAATGCAGCACACACAAAGTCCGTACAAACCTTAGTTTACTAATTAAGGACTACTAATGAGCTTTCTTAGTAGTTGTAACTTCATTAACAGCCGACAAGAATCCAAAGAATAATAACTCAATTCTGAGGCACAGTATTTCAGATAACCGTAATCTTACTATGGTTGGCAGAATCAGGGTGGATTTGATTTAAATCAAGTCGATTTAAATCACGATTTAAATCATGATTTAAATCACTAGTAAAAAGGCTTGATTTAAATCAACTCGATTTAAATCATAATTTTTAAAGAACAACTGTCATATCTGTCCCGCAGTGGCTCCTCCTCTGACCTGCTGTTGATTCGCCGAAAGTCCCAATATTGCAGAATATACAGCCTCATGCTACATAACTAAGTTCCGTTTCATGTTGAATAAACTAAATTATTAATGCATCTTAAATAGAAGAGTATCCTTAGATAGATTTTTTACTTCAAAAGCATTTTATTAAAATTTAAATTTGATAAAAATAAAAAAAATCGATTTAAATCAAAAAATACGATTTAAATCAAAAAAATCTGATTTTTTTAATTTTTTTAAAAAAATCATTGATTTTTATCCACCCTGGGCAGAATGCCCAGAAGCAATTTGCAGGAAAACTGACAAGAGAGAAACAAAAGCCAAATCAAACGTTTCTGGAATCAAGATGCGAAGGAATATGAATGAAGTTGTTTCCTGAAAATTGCATCAGTCGTCGTCCTTCCTTAAATAGGCTAGGGGAGTGGCCAATTAGCCCCAAGCCTTACTCTCGAGGAGACCACCTCCTGAGGAGCCACTCCTGCCTTTTTGCAGCTCTGCGCCTTTGTACATCGAGAAGAGTCCTCCTCTTTTTCCTCTTCACTTATGGGAACTTCTGGAGGTTCTGAAGGCTCTGGCTGAATCCCCGCCTCTGGCAGCACATCTTCTCCAGCCTCCTCATTGTCTGACTTGAGTGCCAGCTGCACAGGCTGCTGGTGCAGCACCCCACCAGCCTCCTCGTTGTCGGAAATAGCTACTAACTGCACAGGCCGCTGATGGGCCACAACACTTATGGAATGACTATTGCAATGGGGGGAGAGGGATTGGTGTGGTGGTGGCGTTTGCTGCTGCTTCCTGTCACCACTGCTGTTCGCCACCTGCCGAGCAGCTGATTGATGGTTGGATTGGCCTCACAGAATACTGCCTATTAGCTGTTCTAGGTGGCAGGATGGCCACCGCCTATCACAACCTATGGTCGCCTCCGCCAATGGCCACTGCCAAATGGCAGTAGCAAACGGCTGCCATCTAGAACAGCTAATCAGTGGTATTCCAGGAGGCCGATCCAACCACCAATCAGCTGCTTTGCAGCAAAGGCTACAGCGTTCCCGGTAGAGGCAGCAAACACAAAGGAGGCAGCAATGGTAGTGTGTCGAGCGGTGAGCTGCGCTCGACACCACGCCATGAAGTCACGTCATGGAGCCACTCCTGCCATGGAGCTCCGTTGGGAAAATGCTTGGCGAATCGAGGGGGGAGCTGGCAGGGAGCTGGCGGGACGGGGTCACGGGTGCTGGTGGTGGCTCTGGGCGGTTTCGTATAGGTTGTGTTTGCACAGGTGATGGGATTAGTCAGGGATCGTGCAGGGCAGTTGGGGGCTTCTGCGCTCATTTGGTGGACAGCGGCTCGGCGGGCGGCAGGCTGCTCGAAGAACTTCTGGAGTCCGTTGACGTCACCTATGCGACGGCGCATTATTTTATACCAGTGCCCATCTGTTTCCCATTAGGGTGGGGCTGCTAGGCAGGCTATTTAAACAGGATTGCGCACCGCACTATCCGAGCTGAACTTTATTTGCATCTGCGTTCCGGTTCTTTACTCTGAGCTGTTGTCACTAAATAAAACCAACTAAGAACCTGCTATCTGAG
>WNWU01013435.1:2354067-2457186 GCA_012654045.1 Ptyas mucosa
CGAAGGACTCAGGGCAGTGTACAGCCTATTAAAAGCACAAAACAGACATCAATTTAAAATAATTTAAAATCAATTAAATAATTTTGGCTAAATTCAAAACCCCAAGTTTAAACACCCAATTTAAAATGTTAAGTTGATAGTCCAGCCTGGCGGAACAACAGGGTCTTGAGGGCACAGCGAAATACCCGGAGGTCGGAGATCCTATGCATTTTGGGGGGCAGTTCATTCCACAGGGCTAGGGCTCCCACAGAGAAGGCCCTCCCCCTGGGTGTCACCAGCCGATATAATTTGGCCGATGGCACCCTGAGGAGACCATCTCTGTGGGAGTAAACTGGCAGGTAGGAGGCTATTGGTGGCAGAAGTCGGTCTCGAAGGTACCTGGGTCCTATGCCATGGAGCACTTTAAAGGTGGTGATCAATACCTTGAATCGCACCCGGAAGACCACTGGGAGCCAGTGCAGCTTGCGCAGGAGGGGTGTCACGTGGGCACGAGTTGTGCCCATAACCAAACACAATAGACAAACACAATTTGAAATAGTATCACTGCTCAGCACTGTCCATATGTACAACCAAAATATAGCAATGGAATTTGGACTGGACAAGTGCAACACACTCACCATCAAATGGGGAACAATAGTGAAAATTAAAGGAATCAATATGCCCTATCATAATAACATCAAGAGTCTGGATGAAGATGATAACTACAAATACTTCAAGCTGACATCACTAAGCACACTGAAGTCAAGAAAAACATTAGAAGTGAATAAATCAAAAGAGTGAAGAAAATCTTAAAGTCCAAACTCAATGGAGGAAATACTATCAAGGCAATCAACACCTGGGCAATTCCTGTCATATGGCTGGAATAATGCACTGGACTGAAGCAGAACTAAAAGCTATGGAAAACAAGACCAGAAAAATAATAATGACTAATGTTCTTCATCCTCACAGCTACATAGACAGACTCTACCTACCAAGGAAAAAAAGTGGGTGTGGAATGTTGCAAGTACATCAGATGGTTGAAGAAGAAAAAAGGACATTGAAAAAATATCAGAAGGATAGTGAAGAAGATGCACTGAAGCTTGTATACTAGGAAGGCTTACCAACTATTGGAGAGACCAAACTGACCTACAAGACTAAATGAAGTACCATATTACATGGCCAATAGATTAAAAAAATACCAGGGAAAGCAGATAATAATACAACTTGACAATGGCTAATAGAAGGAAAGTTGAAGAAAGAGATAGTGGCTAATTCTGGCTACATAAGACCAAGCCTTAAGAACAAATTCATACAAAGCCAGAATTGAAAAGACAGCAACAGAAAATGCTGCCTATGCAAAGAAGCTGAAAAAACAGTGGACCACCAGGTTAACTGCTGCAAGAAGATCACACAGACTAGTCACAAGCAATGACACTGCAAAGTAGCAATAATGTTGCATTGGAAGATTTGCAAAAAATATTATTTGCCTGCAAGCAAGAACTGATGGGACCATAAAGGAAAAAAAATAGAAAATGAAGAAGCTAAATTGCTCTGGGACTTTAGAATTCAAACTGACAGGCACCTGCCACTTTACACTCCAGACTTAACAACTGTCAATAAGAAAGACAAAAGGTCTGAATAATGGATATGGAAGTACCTGGAGACAGGAGAATAAAAGAGAAAAAAGTAGAGAATATCACAAAATACAAAGACCTGCAAATAGAAATAGAACAACTGTGGCATAAACAAGTAACGGTAGTCCCAATAGTAATAGATGCCTTGTGTGCAATTGCAAAACAATTGGAGCACCACTTGAATACCATTGGTATTAACAAATTCACCATCAGTCAACTGCAAAAGGCAACTTTACTTGGAACATCTTAAATTCAGCAATGATATTTGTAACACCCTCAAACATCCACATCTGCCTATTCCAGGTCCTTGGAAAGGATTCAGTAGGTAGACAAAAATGCCAAATCCAGTCTGAACGTCTGGCTGACTGTGCAACAAACAACAATAACAACATTAATAAAATATAGCTTACATCCTGTGATGATATACAGTTTAAATCCTGTGATGATATCTGTAACACTACCAAACATCCAGATCTGCCTATCCAGGTCCTTGGAAAGGATGTGATAGGTGGCCAAAATGCCGAACATTTGACTGACTGTGTGAAGAATCATAATAATAATAATTTGCTAATGAGGCATTACATTGACATGATTATGGGGCTTGCATGCTCTGAGAGGGATAAGAACTATGCCAAAGGTTCTACCATAATGAATGGTCTCAACAGAGAAGCCAGATGAAGAATATGTTTCCCATAAACAATACGGTGTGACGTAATTTACAGAAACCCATAGCGGATTGGTTGCTGCCAGGTTCAACAAGGACTGGGATAGGTGTTTTTAAGCAACAGATATTATGGGGTTTCATTCCAAATAAACAAAAAGACATTCTTAACTTGCATCCATTATTCCAATGAAGACTGTTATAAAACAGACTAATTGGATCTCATCAAAAAGATATCTGTGTGAACAATATAATCTAAATAACTACTTGAAAGAAACTGCCTCAACATAAAATAGAGTCATTTAGATATTAAAGCTTGACTAATTACATTTAAAATGTCATGTCTATAACAACTCTTAATGTACAAGATAAACTAATTAAAATCTTTATATCCAAGAAATTTTTTAAAAATTGTGGTTTACTGATTTACCAAGTAACTTTATTATCGGAAAACTTTCACTTGTCAGTATTGTGCACGAGAAACTTTTAGCCAAGAGATTTAATTTGGTCACAAGTTGATTTTCATGACAGCCTGTCTTCATTTCTTACTATCCAGAAATGCTTTTAATTACACTTTCTTTACACTCCCATATTGATTTTTTAAGACATCTAACTCCAATCTGTTAACAGTCAATTTATTTCTCTCTTCTGTATGTATAATAAACACACACAGACATGTATATATCTATATCATTATAGCATATCATATCTCATACAGCATATCTATCTATTTATCTATCTATCTATCTATCATCTATCTATCATCTATCTATCTATCTATTTATCTATCTATTATCAAATCTATCTGGAATATCTTTTCAACTGCATTCCTTTTCATTCACTATTATCTTGTTATTCGTTTGCTGTTAGATCAAATATCTGTAATCAATCTACTTAGTCTGCATTTGGAATGAGCCTTATTGCATTCAGTAAAATTTAAAACAAGTCATCTTATAATTTCAAGTGGTAAAGTACAGGGTACAATGATTCCAACAAAATATGAAGGTGAATATAGAAACAGCTCTGGTTAAATGTATCAGTGTGAGAGGTGTGGCCAGCATCGAGGTGATACGATGGGCTCTTTAGGGGCTCTTAAAGAACTGTTGATATCTCCGCTGTCGAGGGGTCCCAAGGGACTTAAGTCATCCTGTAGGGACGATGAACAAGAGGAGCACAGACTGACCAACTCAGGGAGAACACAAACTCTCTGGTTGGTTGGAAGAAACTCCTCAAACTGGACAGCAGAGAAAGCGGCCATAGAAGCCACTTGGAAGCTGAGTGGCTTCTCACCATGGAGAAAAGAAGGAAACGAAGACAGTGTGTGTCATCTAGGTGAGAAAAATTCTTTTTTGACAAAAAAAAAGTTTCTCTTCAATCCCACTTGTAAGAAAATAGAGTGGAAAAGAGGCTGACAGAGAGGAGGGAGAGCGGGTGTGTATCGGCTCTCACTTCTGGCATTTGGGTGGTGAGGAAAGTGAAAGTCCAAGGCAAAAAGAAACTTTTTTGAATGAGTTAAGGGAAGCAATTGGGAACTGTCTTAAAAGTGTGGGTTAACTAAGAGGAGATAGAGAATTGGCTGAATCTTATTTTTTTTTGCAATAAGATGGAATGGTTATAAATAATTGTGAAGTAAATGTTGATCAAAATTAACTAAAAAGTATTTAAAAGAATTGGAATGTTGAAATTGTCTTGCTTTACTGAATGAATTAGCCTGCAGTGCCATCTAGTGGCAGAAGAAAAAAAAAAGGGGGGGAGACTTTGAACTAACTGGGGCTCTAAGGCTGACCTTGACTGGAGTGATAAGAAAAGAGATGTGCAGGAGAGACAGACTGGATTGCTAACTTTGTTTTTACTTCTCAAATTTTTATTTTGTTTGTTCTTTTATTTACCTATTTTGAGCTTTTTGAAGCTCTTTGAAGTACTTTGTTTTGGATCAGTTTTGGTGGATAACTATTGGATTTTTTTTCTTCTTTTTTCTTTTTTCTCCCTCTGGGAACAAGGAGTGGGTAATTTGGTGTGTGTTTCTTTTTTTCCCCCTTTTTCTGCTTGACTGGAAAAAAAATGGCCTGCTTAGAAACTGGATTAAGGCAAGAAGAGCCTGAAGAAATTCTGCTTGTTTTGCTTTTTCATTTTCATTTTTTATCTTTGCTCCCAAGATTCTTTTTACTTACTCTTTTGGCTTTTTTTTTAATTTATTGCTGGATTGGTAAATTTTTTGTATTTTGTTTTTGGGGGAGTGATTGATTTTCTTTTTATTTTCTTATTTTTTATTTTTTCTAATTCACCCAATGGGGAGGATTAGATATTTCGATTATAAATAAACCATAAGTAGATTACAAATTAATTTTACCCACCATTGAGATGAAGAAATTTACAGCACACCTACACCTAATAGCAAGTCCCTCAATGACAGAAACACAAAAAATATAGGAGACGATGGAATTAAAAAGCTTTATACAGTCACTCAATGTTTTGAAACAGGACTTAAAAGAAATAAAGGAGCTGATTGGGAAAAATGAAGAAAGAATTCAAAAAGTAGAGGAAAAAGCAGATTTGACAAAAAAGAAAGTGGAAGAACTAGAAGAAAAATTAATATTAGTGGATAAAAATCAAGAGAGGACAATTATCTCATTAGAAATGGACTGTTCCGATTATTATCTAAGATTTCAAAACATAGAGGAGGAAAAAAACTTGTCAGATGTTATGGTGGAGATCTTGGCAGAGGCCATGGAGGAACCCAAGGAGAAGATTCTGAATGAGATTGATGAGGTCTTTAGAGTACATACAAGATATGCAATGAGAACTAGATTACTGAGAGAAGTTCATGTAAGATTCACAAAGAAAGCAATAAAAACAGAGATACTACAAACAAGAAACACGGCATTGAAATACAAAGACAAAGAAATAATAGTATTCAGACAAATACCCAGAGTCAGAGATTTGAGAAGAGAATATCACTTCTTAACAACATTTTTAATAACAAAAGGAGTGAGTTTCAGATGGTTAATACCAGAAGGAATTTTGGTAACATGGCAAGAACAAAGGCATAGATTAGACTCCATTGAAAAAGCAAAATTATTTTATGAGCAATTTTGTGGATCATTAGATGATGAATTGGGAGCAGCAAGAGAGACTGAACATAAAGATGATCTAAAAAGTAAAGAAGAAAGGACAAAAGAACAGGAAGAAAGAGCACTAAGAGAAGGAGCAAGATCAAAAGATGCAAAGGAACAAAGAGAGACAAGAGCGATGAAATTAAAAACCAGTAATAAGTAAAACATGGAAAAAGAAATAAAAGCAATATCAATAAATGTAAATGGATTGAATTTGGCAACAAAAAGGAAAGGAATTTTAAACAAATTAAATAGATTAAAGCTGGACATTATATGTTTACAAGAAGTATATATTAGAAAACAACACACAAAATTATTAGAATATTCAAAACTATGAGTTTTATTCACCTCATTGATACAACAAAGCAAAAGAGGAATAGTTTTATATATTAAAGAAAAATTAGAACCTAAATTAATATTTGTGGATGAAGAAGGGAGAATCTTGATGGTAGAAATAAGAATAAACTCTCAACAAATACTATTGATAGCGTTAGATGCACCAAACGACAAACAAGAAGAATTTTATGGGAAATTACACAGAAAAATACTAGAATTGGATATGAACATATATGTATAATGGGTGACTTTAATGCTGTAAAAGATGTGGAATTGGACTATAAAACAATAAAAACAAACAAGAAATCTAGAAAAATACTCCCAAGTCTTTCTTCACAATGATAGAAGAACTAAACATTCAAGATATTTGGAGAAAAAGACATCTGAAAGAAAAACAATATACTTTCTATTCAAATAGACATATGCCATGGTATAGGATAGATATGATATGGATGTCAACAGATCTTATAGACAATATACAAGAAGTAAACATTGAAACAAATATTTGGGCAGATCACAACCCAATGACAGTAACATGGAAAGGACCAAAGAAAAAGACAAGATGGACTCTGAATCAAACAATTTTAAATGACAAAGAATTTCAAGTTTATGGAAAAAGAATTAGAGTTCTTTTTTAAAATAAACAAAAAGGAGAATACATCACTTCAGAATGTATGGGACACAATATATTAGGGGCTTGGCAATAACATATTTGGGAAAGAAGAATAAAAAGAAAAGACAAATACAGAAGAAACTGGAAGAGGAGTATAAGAGGTTAGAGAAAGAATTACAAAAAGATACACAAAATAAAGTTAAAAACAAATGGAATTGAAAAAACATATAATAAATTTGAATAAACAAGAATTTTTGGCATGTAAATTAAGATCAGCTAAACAGAACTTTTTTGAAAATGCGAATAAGCCAGGAAGATGGCTAGTAGATAAAATAAAAAGAGAAAAAGAATAAAATAATAAATCATCTACAAGATGAAAAGAGAAAAATACATTACAGAAGTGAAGAAAAGAAGAAAATAATCCAAAACTATTATGAGAAAGTTTACTGTCAAGAGAAGATATCTGAGAAGATAACAAAATTTTTAGAAAAATCAAACCTACCTAAAATATCTGAACAATATAAGGTTATGCTAGAAGAAAGAATAACGATGGAGTTAACAGAAGCGATTAAAAAACAAAAAAAATGGGAAAATACCAGGCCTGGATGGACTACCAGTAGAATTATGTAAGACATTACAAGAGGAGTTAAGCAACGTAATGCTGGAACTATTTAATGAACTCTTCCCTAAGAGTTCGTTAAATAGAAGGACACGATTTACAATTGGGATGGCATGCATTCTTATGGTATGGTAGTGTTCTGTCCCCGTCCCACACACGCACACCAGCAGTCGTCCAAGAGTTAAAACACACCAACAGACAAGAATTTCCTGTGATAACGAAATTGGTAGCAACCTAGTGGTTGCCTGCCGAAAGTCTTTATTTACGAAGGGAGGTTTTCACTCCTCTTTCATAAATCAAAATAAGTCCACAAGAGTTACAGAGTAATCAAGTCCAGTCCAAGAATCAATTCCAGCAGAGCATATAGCAAGAGTCCGGCAATGCAGAATGGCATGGTAGCTTTCAGCTTTGTTCATCACAAGGCTTGACTGGCCACCACACCCTCTTTTATACCCTGTGGTCCAGTGACTCAGCTTAATCCCTGGCACGCCTCCTCCTTTGTTGCACGCGCTTATCTCTGCGCCGCTGTCAGGGGTCCAGCCAAGCCCGTCACTGTCGAGCTGCGGCTCCTGGCCTATCTCTTGGCCTTCGAAGGACACCGGAGGCATTGCCAGAGAGGAGGGTCCTGGAGAGGGAGGCCTTGCCAACTCCTCTCCTTCCCTTTCAGAGTCTTCTCCCTCCGATAAGACAAGCTCGGTGGCCGGAGCCACAACAGGTAGAAGCAGATGTCAGTGCTCCAAGTTATGCTCGCTCCAGCGCTGACATGAAAGAAAAAAAAATTAGAAGTAGCAGTTTGATTTTTAGCAGCTTGGCTTTTCACCCAGTTCTTCTCCCCTGGTAGATAACATCACCTAGGTGATGGGGGGAAGGGGGAAATTCCTGTGACTGAAGTAGCCGAGATGAAAGACTGACTTGGAAGATGGCCAATGAGACACTGAGATTTGGGGAACGGAAAGGGAAGGGTTTGGGGGTCAGCAGATCAGTACTGGCACCGACAGAGTCGGGACCTGACAGGTTGTTCTCAATAAATGAAAGATTTCATCAAAGACTGTTTGTTTGGAAATGTGATTTATTTAAGACAACGTCAGAACCTGACAGCAAGGTGAATACGTATTTTCATAGACATTATGTAAGAAATGCATTGTTATTGGCGTGGGAGAAGGTCAGAGATAAATACTATTTGAAAATACCAATATGGTTATCAACAATGAAAGCATTAATATACCCAAATATTATTAATTTTAGAAACATTCTTAGGTATAAAGATATATTAACAGACAAGGGGGAATTGAAAGGGAAACAAGAACTGGAAGAACAAGGGATTGAGATGGATTGGTATACTCACATGCAAATACAAACAAGATATGAAAAGGATGCGAAATTATACAGTTTTTATTTAGAAATGACAGTTCTGGATAGGATACTCACAGAAACAGATGATAAAATAATTTAAAAAACCTACAATTTTTTACTTGGTATTGAATTAGAAGAAGAGCAAGTAAAGGAAACAATGATAGCTTGGGCAAAAATTTTGGATATTCAATCGAGTTAGACAGATGGCAACAGCTATGGGAAAGGAATGATAAATTAACAATGTCCACTGCATATAAAGAGAATCAATACAAAATGTTTTATAGGTGGCATATGCCACTGGAAAAATTGGCAAAAATGTTTAAAGATAAATCAGCTAAATGTTGGAAATGTCATCAGACACCAGGATCCTACTATCATATGTGCTGGACATGTCCAGAAGCCAGAAACTATTGGAGTAGAATTAAAACATGGTTAGAAGAAATGATTCAACTATATATTGACTTAAAACTGGAGCTGTTCCTATTGGGTATCCTATCAGAGAAAATAAGTAAAGAAAATAAATATTTGATTATACATGTAATAACTGCAGTGAGGATAGTATTTGTGCAAAGATGGAAAGCAGAGAAAATCCCTTCAGAAGGGGAAGTAATTACGAAAATTTTAGACCGCAGAAATGAATAGATTGACTTTGATAATTAAAGAAAGAGAGGATATGGAATATTTTAAGATATGGAGACAATTTTATTATTGATTAGGGAAGAGATATAGACAAATGTATTAATAGTAAACAAGAGAATGTTATAATAAATGAATTATGGGGAGAATGTTGTAACAAAAGAATGGAAAATATTAAGAAACGATGAAGATAGGAGGATTAATAATAATACGGCACTGAAGAAACACCCAGATGACACACTGAATGACTGATTATGATTTATGTGTTTGTTTGTGTATGAAAAAAAAAGGAAAATAAATGTATCAGTGTAAAATGTATCAAATATACTAATTGATGAGCACTGACTCCAGACATGACTGTTAACTAAAGGTATGTAAATTGTGCCTCTTCAGATATTCCTGAAACATAGTTCCCAACACTCCTGAAAGTTAGTTGAAATTGCTTGGAGTTACACACACACACACACACACACACACACACACACACACACAACCCCCCCCCATATATACTCGAGTATAAGCCAACCCGAATATAAGCTGAGGCACCTAATTTTACCACAAAAAACTGGGAAAACTTATTGACTCGAGTATAAGCCTAGGGTGGGAAATGCAGCAGCTACTGGTAAATTTCAAAATAAAAATAGATACCAATAAAATTACATTAATTGAGGCATCAGTAGGTTAAATGTTTTTGAATATTTATTTCAAAGAAAAACAGTAAACTAGTTCTGTAAGTTGAAAAGGGGGTCAACAAAAACAATATAGTATCAACAATAACTTTAAAAGTACAACCTTTAAAACCTTAGCTCAATCAGCAACCAAGCTAAAACACAAGAGTTAAAATCCTTCAAAACTGGATTCCTCCTCCTTATCTGTATCTCCAAACAGAGCTTCAGTTGATCTAATTTCAGGCAAGTTCAAGCCTCTGTTAAGAGATATCTGCATTTTCTCTCTCTCTCCCTTCCTTTTTCTTTTTTCTTTTTTCTTTTTCTCTTTCTTTCTTCTCTCTCTCTCTCTCTTTCTTTCTCCCTCCCTTTCTCCTTTCTCCCTTTCTGTGAAGAACCCCAGAAGGTCTTTGGTAGGAGGAAGAAAAGCCAGACATTTTGAAACGCTTTGTAGCTTAACCTGAGCAAGGATAGCTAGTGCAGGCACTTACAATAAGCTCTTAACTCAAGCTCAGTGCACGTAGGGATCCCAAAAAGTGAGGATGAAGTGTGAGTAAAAGGGTTTACCCTTCCCTCCCTCCCTCCCTTTCTCCTTCTCATCTGGCATTCTTAGAGCTCCACTATTGATTAGCTTAGCCTGAGCAAGGATAGCTAGTAGCCAATTACAATAACCTCTCAACTCAAGCTCAGTGCACTGGGGATCTCCCTAAACAGAGAGGATTTCTTTGTTTCTTTCTCCCTTGAAGCCTCCTCCTCACAGCCCGTTTTTGCCTCCACGGGGCTGCAGGGAGTCTTGCTAGGCACCCCCCTCATGCCCCATTTTGGCCTTAGCAAGCCTCCCTGCAGCCCCTGGAAGCCAAAACTGGGGTGGGCGCACACCCCACTCTGGCCTTAGCAAGCCTCCCTGCAGCTCCTGGGAGCCAAAATGGGGCGCGGGGTGGCGCAGCACCACCTATGCCCCATTTTGGCTTCAGCAAGCCTCCCTGCAGCTCCTGGAA
This sequence comes from Ptyas mucosa, assembly GCA_012654045.1. Classification (NCBI taxonomy): domain Eukaryota; kingdom Metazoa; phylum Chordata; class Lepidosauria; order Squamata; family Colubridae; genus Ptyas; species Ptyas mucosa. Next base: position 2,364,675 of record WNWU01013435.1, read on the forward strand.
GCCAAAACCGGGTGGGGGGCCGCACCCCCCACGCCCCATTTTGGCCTTAGCCAGCCTTCCTGCAGCCTCTGGGAGCCAAAACGGGGTTCAAGGGGGCACCGCACCCCCCATGCCCCATTTTGGCCTTAGCAAGCCTCCCTGTAGCCCCTGGGAGCCAAAACGGGTTGCAGGAAAAAAAGGCATTTTTCCTCACTCGAGTTTAAACCAAGGGGGGCTTTTGTCAGCATAAAAAATATGCTGAAAAACTCAGTTTATACTCGAGTATATACGGTAGTTTGGTAAGTGTTGGAAGGATTAGGATTCCTTGTTTTTGTTGTGAATAGAAGCCGAATTCTAGAAAATTGCTGCAAATAAGATCGGTCAAGAGCAGGGTATTTATTTTATATAACTGTTATGATATATAGCATGAGACAATAATTTCATATGGCTGTAATAATACAGAATATGCTCAGGGGAATGTAATGAAATGTATTATTAAAATATACATGTTTCTGTTCTCAAATTACATAGCTATGCTTGGGTTGCAAAAATATGTGCATTTTACTTTAAGGAAAAGTGGCAACACTGTTATTCTTTCCTTCTCTTTAAAAATATACTAAAAGTTACATTAGCTACTTAGGTTTTTAAATGTAGACAAAATGCCCTATGGTGCCTGTCAGTTCTATGCTCCACTTGATTTTTTTTCTAGATTCTTTTAACGTTTTAAAGAATGGAAAATTACCATGCTACAAAGAAAAACATTAATCCAAACAATTATATGCATTTTCAAGAATGCTTCTACAATCTATGAAACTATCTTATAAAGTAACAAGTGAAATGTAGTGTATACAACATGCACACAAACTAAAAATGTCATCGTAAATAAAGTAACATTTGGGGGTTAATGGATAGATGTGAAATATTGAGTAAAATGTATGAACATGTCCATAATTTCAAAGATTGCACATCAGAGGTGGGTTTCAGCAGGTTCTGACCAGTTCTGGAAAACAGGTAGCGGAAATTTTGAGTAGTTCAGAGAACCAGTAGTAAAAATTCTGACCGGCCCCACCCCCATCTATTCTCTGTCTCCCAAGTCCCAGCTGATCAGGAGGAAATGGCGATTTCGCAGTAACTTTCCCCTGGATTGGGGAGGGAATGAAGATTTTACAGTGTCCTTCCCCTGCCACGCCTACCAAGCCACACCCACAGAACCAGTAGTAAAAATTTTTGAAACCCACCACTGTTGCACATAATATTTTCTCAGTATTTTCAAATATAGCTACTGGTTCAAACAAAGTTGGAGAAACATGTTGTACCATATTTATTGAATTTTCAGTTTTTGAGCTGAATTTCAGAAAGGACATAACTGCCACATTGTATAGAATCAATACTAATTAAATTTAAGACAGGATCAAATAAAAGAAAATAAAGTTAAAGGAATTACATAGGGATATAGTAAGATATAATAGGGCTATGCAATGGGATGTGACACGTTAACCATGGCTGGCACATACTGTAGTTCTTTGTAAGACCTCTAGAGAAGAAATTGTGAATGAAAATCATAGTTGAATGGATTGAAGAAACAGCAAATAGACTGGCTCTTTGTAATTCAACTCCAGTGAAGAAGAGGACTTGATCACCCACAAATACTGCAGACAGTTGCTCCTCATGAGAAGACTGTAAAACAATGGCCTCCATCTGATTTAAAGCTATGGGAGATGGGGGAACAGTGATCTTGTTCAAACTAAACTGGTGCCTTCAAAAGACACTAAATTAACGAAAGGGCAATTAAATCCCTTTTCTGATCATCTTTGGAAATAGCTTGTTAGCTGCTTTTTAGCTATTAGGAACCTTTGAATCAACAAGTCTGAAAACAGTGAGTTTCCTTTAATTCTTAGCAAAACAAGCTTTAAATACTAGTTTAAGAATCCAAATGGATTTGAAATAAAATTTTGGAATTAATTATTCAAATCCTTCCCATGAGAAAATGCTTTGTTTTGATTTTTAATAGGAAAGGACTTTGAAAGTTGGACACTAGAGGGAACAAGAAGAAATTAGTTTACAATTAAAGAAGAACCTTTAAATGTAAGTTACTAATATAGAATGGAGCAAAATATCGTAATATTGCATATATTAAACAATACTTTTGAATTTTAAAAGTGTCTGTTCTCTCTATAAATAGACTATTTTTAAAATATGTTATGGAAGAGGAACAAGTTTTATTGGGCAAGACTGGTCTGAAAGTGAATTTGAAAATTACAAGTATAAGAATGATAGTATATATTTAAATATACTTTCTCCAACCTTCCTAAACTGAGAACAGAACAGAGTTGTTTTTGTAAGACCCATGTACACTCATATCGGACATCTCAGGATAATACAAATTTGCATATAAACTATGAAGGAAGTATTGTTAAGAATAAGTATCTAGGGACTTCCGACGGCGACGTCACGCGGAGTGGGTGAGGGTGACTTTGACAGCTCCCGAAAACCCAGTTAATCCCTATATAGGAGCCCCATAAGGGCAGTTCCAGAACCAGAGGGTCCGGAATATTAAAGGGGAAGGCTTCAAGCTTCAGACGAGACGTTAGCATCCAGGAGAGTGAAAGCTGGACCCCTTAAATCTAGCAGGGAAAAATCTGCCTTTAAGGCAGATTGAAAGTGATGGCGGTCGCTTCAGAGTGGAAGCAAGGAGTGATTTCAGCAGCAGTGATCGTTTAAGAGTGGAGGACGAAGAAAGAAAAATAGTGAGACTTTTTTTTTTTAAACCCATTTGGAAAAGAGAGTCATGGAGAGCAGTGAAAGCGGCGATTAAGGAGAGCACTCAACAGGAGGTGATCGGAAGACGGCAACAACGTAGCGGAAACAGAGAGCAGAATCAACGAAGAAGATAAAAAGTAACGAGCTTTCTGGATTAATGCTGAGGAAGTACTGTGGAGAAGAGGAAAAAAGAGTAATTCAAAATGGCGACTTTGGATTTAAGACTACAAAGTAAAGAATTGCCCTTTCTTTAATTGGCAATTTGGATGAAGGATTTTTGAAAGGAGATTTGTGGACAGAGAAGTGAGTACAAATGATTGAACATTGTGGATTGTGCTAAAAATTAAGAAGGACAATAAAGTGTAAGACTGTGTGAGATTGGGAGCTGGATGGTGGAGTGAAGAGTGATAAGATTGGAACTGGACAATCTGATGCAATAAGAACTGGAAGGTGCAGAAGAAGACATCTGTTGAGCTCGACATCAGCTCGACATATTTGTTGGAGGGAGAGGCATCCAAGGCCGACTAAAGAATCCAAGGCCGACTACAGAATCTACAGAAAAACAGTGGGGATGGTTATTAGATACTTGGGGTAGTAGTGGTGACGGGATCGTTAGGTTCTGGTGGTGGTGGTTACTAATACCTGTGCATAGGCTGCGAGTCAGGATCGTCTGTGAAGAATTGGCGTCTGCAACGTTTGAATGTGGAAGTGCTGTCAGCTTGGGAAGAAAGAAATAAGGAACAGCTGGAAAGACTATTGCGTAAGGGTGGGGCGTGGGTGCGGTCGGCACGCTGCTTTAAAAAACATTCACAAACCCAAACATTCAGTGTTGACTTTATTACATTCGTACTTGGTTTTTCCTCGATACCCGACTGTTGTGGATTAAAGATTGTTTGACTAAACCCTGTTTTCCCTGTTTGGTGATTCATCTAAAGAACCGCCCAGAGGCAGATCAGAAGAGCCGAGAGAAAGTCAGCACTGAATTCTTAACCCTTTCCTGGTTTGTTGCAAGGCGAAGGAGAGCCATGGCTGAAGGAGTTGATATGACTGTTGGCGGAAATAGTGGAAGGTGAAATGGTGGGGGAGGGGATGCGAACTGAGGAGGTAATCGTGAAGGAATGTGAGGGAGAAGTGGTGCGACTGAAGGAGAAGACGCCCCAACTTCCAGACCCCTTGGCGGAGGGTAAAGGGGAGGGAGAAAAGTGTATTGCAGGCTGCATCAGGGCACTGGTGGCACAGCTCTGTGTTGTCAGGCCAAGGGGAAGCACGGTCTAGAACCCCATTTCCCATGTCAGAGACTATGTTTCAGGGTTGGAGGCAGCAACGATGGACAGATGAGGACCACCAGGAATGGGGCTATGCCACAGATCCTAGTACTACTAGCATGGACTCTCTTAGGGAAAGATTTGGTGAAGCTAGCTTCCAAGATGCCCCTTCTTGGCAACCTTGGGCGGTAGGTCTAGACCCCTCAGGTACGTGGAGAGAGCGAGATGGCTCGGGGTCTGACACTCGCTTCCGACTCACTATTCCAAAATTAAAAAGAGAAGACGTCTCTCAAAGAGATGTGGTAAAGCAGCCTCCCATCTGCTTCCACAGGTGGGGACAGCAGTTATGGATCAGGACAACAGCCAGCGGTTGGGCAGGATATGCTCTCCGGAAGGTCACTGCATGGACATAAACAGGGGAGTCCTCACGGGGCATGAGCAGGATGACAGAGAGTGGCAGAGTTGCTGGACACCCACCTATATGGTTTGCGGGGGTGTGGCCACCTCAACAACCACATTTTTGGGGCCCACCTCCCATATAGGCCTCATTTGATGGAAGCCCAGACAGGGTGGCACTGTTCTTAAGCCAAGTTATCAGTCACTTCGACCTATATGGTTGGTTCTATCCTTCCCAGTGGTCTATGGTGGTGGCTGTGACCACAATATTAACGGGAGAAGTGGCAGACTGGGTGGCTGATTTGCATAGTGAGCATGCCAGGGAACTCACTAACGTAGGCTTGTTTCTGGAAAGTTTAAGGGGCAGCTTTGAAGATGAAACTAGAACGCTGGCAGTGGAGGTACAAATAGTGACTATGAAGCAACGGGATCGACCTGCAAAGGACTATATTAAAGAGTTCAAAAAGACAGACAGCCGATTGCGGGCATGGCCAGAACGATTGCTGGTTCATCATTTCCACCTGGGCCTTGATAAGGAACTACAACAGGCGTGTCTTATAGAGGTTTACCCCCTCGCTTGTCTGAATGGTTCAAAGCAATGATAGAGTTGGATGTGGGACTGCGAGAATTCAGGCCTCGGGGGGAGAACAGAGTACTTTATCAGCCTGCCCCGTTAAACAGGTTACCAACATCGATACCCAGCATCCAGCCTAACCCATTGGTGAAACCGGAGGGACAGGGACGATGCCCTGTTTTCCGATGTTTCCGGTGCAACCATTCTGGACACCGGGTGGCTGACTGTTCTATGACTGTGCCAAGGATGGAAGGACCCCAAGAATCAACCAGTGGGAACCCTCGAGATCGGGCTCGGTTCAGACCCACAGCGGACAAAACACAGCTGGCTATTCACGTCATGGCAGGGAAGACCGGTGCCTTTCAGAATGATGATGGAAAGTCCCTTACCACAGGGGGAGGTCCGGTATTGGAAGAACCAGTGGGGAGTGACAAGGATGATTCCAACGATCCAATGATAAACAAACCTGTACAGCCATTCATCATTCCAGCAGTACTCCGTAATACACATACGGGAGTAAGTAGTAACCAGGGGGCTTTGATAGATTTTCGGTGTACACGGTGTTTAATCCGATGTTCTCTTGTGGAGGAACTGTCCATCTGGGTTGTAACCCTAACCATGCCCATCTGGTTCGAACAAATGGATGGGACTATTATGGGGGGTGCGCCGACTACCCATGTTACGGAACTTATTAGGGTGGAAATTGAGGCACACTGGGAGCACCTGTGGTTCATAGTGGTGGACAGAATGATAGAACCCCTGATCCTGGGTCTCACGTGGTTGGATAAGTGGCAACCTGTGATTTGGTGGGAAGGGGGAATTAGAAAACTCAAGTTCGCTGTAGGGCCTGACCCACCTGTGACAGACCAGGCGAAAGCAATACTGACTGAAACACCCCACTTCAAAGAAGAACTAGTGTTTATGAAGACCTGGCAGAGGTGTGTAGTGAGGACAAATGTGAGGAATTACCACCCCATCGTCCTACTGATTGTGCCATATAACTTATACCAGGTGCCAAACTGCCGAAGCCTCGCATGTATTCTATGACCCCAAGGGAATTTGTAGAAATAAGAGAATACATCGATAAGAATTTAGCCCGGGGTTTCATCCAACTCAGCAGATCCCACATGGCGGCTCCAGTTCTCTTCAGAGAGAAAAAAGATGGTGTTTTGGGCCTGTGTGTCGACTTTTGAGGTCTTAATGTGGTGTGTGTTGAACATCTGTATCCGTTACCATTATTGAAAGACCTGTTATCCACTTTGGCAACCAGAAAAGTTTTCACAAAATTGGATCTATGTGAAGCGTACTACAGAGTCTGCATTCAACAAGGGGATGAGTGGAAGATGACTTTCAACTGTCCCCTGGGAAGTTACCACTTCAGGGTGATGCCCTTCGGATTACAAGATGCGCCAGCCATTTTTATGCAAGTGATAAATGAGGTACTCCATGAACACCTCTATTGAGGAGTTCTGGTTTACCTGCACGATATTCTAATTTATACGAAAGATATGGATGAACACATACAACTTGTGTGCCAAGTTCTGGAGAAGCTGTTAGCAGCTAGATTGTTCATCAAACTCTTGAAATGTGAGTTCCACAAAACGGAAATTGATTACTTAGGGTATTGAATATCGCACAAAGGAGTGGAAATGGACCCCAAGAAGGTACAAGCCATCCTAGAGTGGCAAGCGCCAAAAATGAGGAAACAATTACAAAGTTTCTTCGGATTTGTGAATTTTTACAGGCAGTTTATCCCTTCTTTTGCTCCTATTGTTTTGCCATTGACAGACTTGTTAAAAACAAAACCAAGTACCACAAAACCGAAACCAGGCCAGATTCTCATGTGGTCAACAGCGTGCCAACAAGTGATTGAGCAACTGAAAACCGTTTGCCTGTGAACCGATATTGAAGCATCCAGATCCATCTTATCCTTTCGTAATCCAAACCGATGTGAGCGATGTGGCTGTTCGCGCGGTATTGCTTCAAGAGAACTCCTAGAAGGTTTTACAACCGTGTCCCTATACGTCGAGAAAATTAACAGCAACAGAACGATGATAGGCTATATGGAAAAGGAGGCTTTTGCTATACGTTGGGTGTTACTAACTTGGAGACATTTGCTCGAAGGAGCAAAACCTATTTTCGAAGTATGGACTGACCATAAGAATTTAGAGGCTTTACAAACCCCTAGATGAATGTCGCCGAAACAAGTCCGATGGGCGCAGTATTTTCCCTGCTTTAAGTTTACCCTAAAGCATGTTCCTGCTGGTCGCAATTTCTTGGCTGATGTCCTGTCCCGGATGCCTCAATACGACAGCAAGAAGAAGAAATAATACAGGCCATGATACTGGCAACACAGACAGCAGGCCAGGTAACATCTGAACATACAACAAACCGGTGGTATAACTTGGTGGCCCAGGCTCTAATGACAGATCAGTGGGTATAAAACAACAAAGCCTTGATCACCACAAGGGACGATTTAGCCTGGAGGAACGATAAACTGTATATACCAGAGATGGTTAGGATGAAGATATTAAAGGAGTGCCATGATGCAAAACCCGCTGGTCATTTCAAGTTTCTGAAAAGATTACACCTCACTCGGCGGCAGTTTTGGTGGCCTTGCATGCGCAAGGATATTGAAGACTATGTCAAATCCTGCAAGACGTGTGCCACATGTAAGCCATGACCAAGAAAACCATTAGGCCTATTACAGTCCATTGCTAATCCCAGGAGGCCATGGGAGGAAGTAGCTATGGATTTTATCATTGACCTCCCAGAAAGCAATGGACAAACAGTCATATGGACTGTGATAGATCTTTTTTCGAAACAGGCCCAGTTCGTACCCTGTAAAGGGCTTCCTTCAGCACGAAAACTCTCCCGAATGTTCACCCACCATATATATAGACTACACAGGGTGCCCCGTAGAATCATTTCAGATCGGAGAGTACAATTCACTGCCCGGTTTTGGCGAGACTTCGTCAGGTCAATAGGGTCGTCACAAGCTCTCAGTTCAGCTTTCCATCCAAGTACCAATGGTGCAGTTGAACGAGCTAACACTATGATTGAATGGTATTTGAGAAGTTACATCTCCCATCAACAGTCAGATTGGTCTGATCTGATACTATTTGCTGAAGTGGCATATAATAATGCCATGCACAGGAGTACAGGTTTAACCCCTTTCAGTATAGTAATGGGCAAAGATTTCCCAGCTATACCAGAATTGGATACTCAACCTACAGGGGGCATGTCTCTGGCTGCTTGGGCCGATAAAGTTCAAGACAGTTGGCCAAATGTAAAACAAGCATTAAAAAAAGCCGAGGAGGAATATAAACGTCAGGCAGATAAGGGGAGGGCAGAACCCAAACTTATTAACATGGGGGACCAAGTGTTTCTGTCTACCAAATACATCAAACTAAGAATCCCCTGTAAGAAACTAGGGTCTAAATATCTCGGACCTTTCTTGGTGACTAAAGTAATCAATCCTGTAACCTTTAGACTAAAACTCCCTTCTTTATTAGGAAAAATACACCCAGTGTTTCACATCAGTTTACTGAAACCAGTGGAACATACTACCTCTACCACCTGACCGGGTCCAGTTACCCAAGATGAATATGAACTAGAGGACATCTTAGATTCCAAAATAAAACGAGGAAGGCTTAAATATTTAGTGAAGGGGAAGGGTTATCCATATGAAGAATCATCATGGGTGTATGCGCAAGACATTAAAGCACCCCGTTTATTGCGGAGGTTTCATAGAAAATACCCACATAAGCCAAAACAAACTCCTTAAAGGCTGTTGCTGATGTTTTTATTTCTTACAGGAAGGCACCTGGTAAGGGGAGCTGCCAGTTGAGCCCGGCATCAGCTCGACATATTTGTTGGAGGGAGAGGCCTACAAGGCCGACTAAAGAATCTACAGAAAAGCAGTGGGGATGGTTATTATATACTCGTGGTAGTAGTGATAACGGGTTCATTAGGTTTCATTGGTGGTGGTTACTAATACCTGCACATAGGCTGCGAGTCAGGATTGTCTGTGAAGAATCGGCGTCTGCAACGTTTGAATGCAGAAGTGCTGTCAGCTTGGGAAGAAGGAAATAAGGAACAGCTGGAAAGACTATTGTGTATGGGTGGGGCATGGGTGCAGTTGGCGCGCTGCTTTAAAAAACGCTCACAAACCCAAACATTCAGTGCTGACCTTATTACATTCATACTTGGTTTTTCCTCGATACCCGACTGTTGTGGATTAAAGATTGTTTGACTAAATCCTGTTTTCCCTGTTTGGTGATTCATCTGAAGAACTGCCCAGAGACAGATCAGAAGAGCTGAGAACATCTTAAAAAAAAAAAGAAATTAAAAGGGAAAACCCTTGATTCGAATTTGATTTGAGCATTATTTCTGAAAGGAATTTGCAATTGGAAAAGAGGGGGAATTTGTTTTGCTGATTGTATGATATAGAAAGGAGTAAGACTTAAAGGGGAATAGATAGTAGTGAAAAAGGGATTGTCTAAATAGCGCTGTGTAAAGTAGTGGGGGAAAGAGGGTACAATAATTGACAATTGTTGTTGGAAAGCTATATCTGTGAGGGGTACTAATACTATTTAAATTGAGGTGTATGGAGTAAAGTAATTCTAAACATTTATGATATTGTGGAGGAATTGGACAAAAAATTTAACAATGTCAACAACAACAACGATAGCGAAAACTGGGAAAAAACCTACATCAAATCCAACTGTGATGGCCTCACCTACAACGCAGTGATCAATTGAGACTATGTTGGGAAAAGAAAAGGATAAGATGGAGCTAACAATGAGTTGCAAAGTATGTTACAAACAATCCAAGAGATTTTGCTGAAGTCGCAAGAAAAAATGGCAGACCACCAAGAGGAAGCTAGAAGATACCACCAAGAAATTAAAGATGAAATAGGAGAATTAAAGGATGATCTGAAAAGTATGAAAGAGAAGATGGAGAATATTCAATATACAGTAGTAGAGAATGAGCAGAAAGAAAAAAAAATAAAATCTAAGGTAGATTAACTGAATTTAAAACTAGAAACGGCAGAGCAGAAGACTCAACAATTAAACAAAGAACTGTCTGACTCCATTACTATTTTGGAAATGGAGAAAGCTTCTTTCTTCCTGCACTTTTAGAATATTATTGAAGAGAAAGAAAAAGATTTGGAAGATAAAATGAGTGATATAATAGCAGAAATAATACAGAGAGACAAAATAGAAGTAAAAGATTCGATAGATGAAATATTTCGAGTACATAACAATTATATTAGAAGGCACTGTTTGGCACGGGAAGTACATATTAGATTTAGTAAAAAAAACGATGAGAGACGAAATATATTAAAAATCAAGAGACAAAAAATAACGTACAATGGGAAAGAGATCATCATTTTAAAGCAAATTCCACAGAGAGTATGAGAGTATTCCACCAAAGACAGCAATATTATTTTCTGACATCTCAATTAATACAACACAAAGTAATGTTCCGGTGGATCATGCCAGAAGGAATCCTTATTAGATGGCAAGATGTAAAATTTAAAATTGATTCAGTAGAGAAAGTGCAGGAGTTTTATAAAAACTATTTAGAAGAAGAACAAGAAAGCAAAGACGAATTAGAAAGCAAAAGTCAAGAGGAGGAACAACAGGAGGAAATAGAAAGAGAGAAAGAACAGAAGAAAGCCCAAGGAAAGGAACGAGAAGAGAGGGAGGGAGCAAAAGGAAGAGTCAAGAGAGAGACAAGAAATACCAAAAGGCAATCTTCTTCCAAGATGGAAGAAAAAATATCGTTATTCTCCATAAATATAATGGCCTAAACGTACAGAAAAAGAGAACCCAAATATTTACAAAACTAAAAAAATTAGATATAGACGTGATTTGTTTACAAGAGGTCCACATAAAGAAAGATTTTCAAAAATTTTTGGAAAATAAGAAATTAGGGAAATTATATGTGTCACTATCACAACAGAAAAAAAGGGGAATAGCAGTGTACATAAAGGAAAGATTAAAATCAGAATTAAAATATGCGGATGATGAGGGTAGAATCTTGATGGTTAAATTAGATACTGAAATGAAACAATTTTTACTAGTAGTGATCTATGCCACCAATACAAATCAAAAAGAATATTATAAAAAATTTACACAATAAAATATTAGAACAAGAAATAGAAAATATATGTATAATTGGAGATCACAACGCTATAGGAGATAGTAAAAAAGATTATCACACTGAGAGGAAAAGCAAAAAAAAAAAAAGGAAATATTGCCGAAAGAGTTTTTTAACATGACATCAGAATTAGATTTAAGAGATACCTGGAGAGAAATTAACAAAGAAGAAAGACAATACACATATTATTCCCATCTGCATCAGTCATGGTCCAGGATTGATATGGCTTGGATGACAACGCAATTGCAATTAGAGATAGAAAAAATAGATATTGGAGTAAATGAATGGGCAGACCACAATCCAATAATAATACACTGGAAGGGACAAAAAAGATTTAAAAGGTGGACTCTAAACCAATATATTTGTAAGGAGAAAGAAGACAAACAATTAATGGAAAAAGAGATAGAGATTTTTTTTAGGTATAAATAAAAAAGAACATATCTCACCCCAAAATCTTTGGGATACATTAAGAGCTTACATTAGAGGGGTGTCAATTGCCTACATTGCAAAGAGAAAGAGAAAAGATACCAACAAAATAAAATACAGGAAAAACTCCCAAAACTAGAAGAAAAGCTTTATAAAGAGCCACAAAATAAGAAAGTTAAAGAGGAAAGGAGAATAATCAAACATAAATTGAATTTGATTATACATGAAGAAATAACCTTGAAAATAAAGACAGTGAAACAAAACTATTTTGAACACGCAAACAAAATAAGTAGATGATTAGCCTACAAGCTGAAAAAAGAAAAAGATAAAAGAACAATACAATATGTAAAAGATGAAGAAGGAGAAATTCGATATAAAAAAAGATTAAAAAAGAATAATACATACTTTCTTCTCCAGATTATATACACAAGAAGAAAAGAAAGAAACCAAACTTCAGAGATACTTGGAGGAAATAAATATTTGCAAATTGACAGAGGAACAAAAAGAAATCTTGAATAGACCAATCTCCAAAACTGAATTTGGAATGGCAATAAAAAAACAAAAAAACAACAAGACCCCAGGCCCAGATGGATTACTGATTGAACTGTATAAAAATACAATAAATCAGATAGGAGGACTTATATTAGAAATATTTAATTAAGTACTGCAAGAGACAAACATACCTAAATCATGGTCAGAAGCAGGGGTGAAATCTAAATTTTTTTGCTACCAGTTCTGTGGGCTTGGCTTAATTAGTGGGTGTGGCTTGGTGGTAAGGTGACTGGGAGGGTGTGGCTTGTTGGTCAGATGGGCGTGGCCAAGTCAATGTCACTTCTTTGCTCTTTTTTAACCTACAAAACACAACACAACACAACTGGCTCATCCACATGTAAAAGCAGCTGTGTTAGACCCAAAATGGCCCCTGCAACAAGCAGGAACTTCACACAGGCACAAAAAGTCCAAAAAACCAACTTTCACACTTTATACACACAAGATTCCACAGCTTTGTGAGATTTTGTGTGTTTGTGTAGTTAGAGTGAAACACTACAGAAACACACTAAATCTCAGAAAGCTGCACAAATATTATTTTATTTTTATTTATTTTTATTTTTATATAAAAGCAGCTAAATTTAAAACTTCCTAAACTTTAAATGGCTAGGTCTAAAAAAAGAACAACTAAAAAACCCCCCAATTAACTATTTTTTTAAAGCTCCCAAAGGGGAAAAAAACTTAACCAATAGAACAGTGGTCTACAACCTTGGCAACTTTAAGACTTGTAGACTTCAACTCCCAGAATTCCTCAGCCAGCTTTGCTTTGCTGGCTGAAGAATTCTGGAAGTTGAAGTCCACAACTCCCTGCCTGCTTGATTGCAGGCAGGGAGATTCAGTTGCTTGCTGATGCAAGTAGGGATTACAGCAAGGCGTTGCGACCAGCAGCTAAGGTAAACAAGCTGAAGAGGGGAGGGGGAGGGATCGTCAGAGCCATTTAAAAAGAAAAAAGTTTTTTTCTTTTACATGGCTCTGGCGATCCAAGCTGAGTTGCCTGATTAGCAGGCAACTCAGCTTGGATCGTCAGAGCTTGGCTGATCAGAGCCATTTAAAAGGAAAAAAAGGCTCTGATGATCGCACGGCTCAGCTGGGCATGGGGGGCAGGGGCAGGGATTTTTGCTACCGGTTCTCCGAACTGCCCACCGCCATCGCTACCTACTCGCCTGAGCCAGTCCGAACCGGGAGCCTTTCACCCCTGGTCAGAAGCACTAATTACACTTATTCATAAGTAGGAGTCAGACCAACAATTAATACAAAATTACAGGCCTATCTCTCTATTGAATTCTGATTATAAATTATTTATGTCAATAATTGCTGAAAGATTAAAAGTGATTCTGAACAAACATATACATATGGATCAAAGTGGATTCCTGCCAGGATGTCAAATTAAAAATACTACATGTATGATAGTTGATATACTAGAGTACTATGAAGTACATCCAGAGAAACAAATTTCACTGGTTTTCCTTGGTGCGCAAAAAGCTTTTGACAATCTGAACTGGAATTTTATGACACAATTAATAAAGAAATTGGACTATGGACAAAAATTTGTACGTATGGTTGAAAAAATATATTCAAAACAGACTGTAAAAGTAATGTTTAACCAGGACATGACAGAAGCCTTTGCAATAACAAAGGGAGTAAGACAAGGTTACCCATCTCTCCACTTCTTTTTATTCTATCACTGGAGCCACTCTTAAATAGAATTAGGGAAGATCAAGAAATAAAGGGTTTGAGAATTAAAAATGAGGAGTAGAAAAGTCCAGGCATACGCAGATGATATGGTCTTTATAATTGAAAAACTTTTAAAATCAGGCCCTAACTTGATCAGAAAAATAGAAGAATTCGGTGTAGTAGCAGGTTTAAAAAGTAATAAGAAATTGAAATTATTAACTAAAAATCTTACAAAAAACCAGGAGACAGAATTAGAAAAGACTATGAATATACAAATAACAACAAAAAAAAATACTTGGGAATTTGGTTGACCGCAAGAAGCTTCTCAATTAAAAAAGAAAATTATGATAAACTAATTGAGCAAATTGGGAAAGATTTGGAAAACTGGACAAATTTACAGATCTCATGGATGGGAAGAGTGGCAGTAATAAAAATGAACATTTTGCCCAAACTTTTATTCCTCTTCCAGGTTATGCCGATAAAAATAGAAAAAAAGTTTTTTGACCTATTGAATAGATTGACTACAAAATTTATTTGGTGAGGGAAGAAGCCTAGAATTAGACTAAAAGTATTACACGACACTAGAGATAGAGAGGGTACTGCCTTCCCAGATTGGGAGTCTTATTACCAAGCAGCAGAATTAGTCTGGATAAAGGAGTGGATAGAGTTAGAAAATAAAAGATTACTAATATTAGAAGGACATGATCTATTTATAGGGTGGCATGCTTTTCTGGGGGGGGGGGGGACAGAATACACATGGATATTTTAAAAGATACAATTAGGAATTCGTTATTAATAATTTGGAATAAAATTAAAAAACAACATTATATGCAAGTACATTTTGGATTTCCCCAGATGAAACACTAACACACCCAAATTTAGTAGATTGGACTAAAATAATTAGATATAGTGATATAATAAATGAGAGAGGAACACTAAAAACCAAATATGAATTGGAACAGGATTTGGGTAGGGAAGTGCAATCGTGGATATATCTACAGATTAGATCAAAGTATACAGAGGAGATAAAAAAGGATCAAGTCCGATTAGAACAAACCGAATTAGATAAAATTCTATTAGGGAATGAATGAAAACTAATCAGTAGGTTATATTGTTAGGATTCTATATGGTATATATAATGTTAGAACCAGTTGTCCAGGCAATATATATATACTGTAACTTTAAGCTGTAAATTTTACCTTCTTGCTGAGTCATGCTGTAATGGGATAATGACTAGTTGGAAGTATATTTAAACAAAGTATTGTAACCTGGTCAATTGCTGCTGCTGCTATGAACTGCTGCTGCTATGAACTGCTGCTGCTGCTATGAACTGCTAGGAGCTGCTATTGTGAAGGAGTTGCTATCTGTTGATGGATCTGCTACCATCATGGTTTGCTAACCAGAGTGAGTTGTTTGGACTGATTTACTGGACTGATTTATTGGAGAAGACTTGGGATTTGTTTATGACTACGCTACTGCTTTTTCCTACGATAAAGTAAACTTTTGCTAAACCAGTTTTCTTATTCATTGCTCTCAACGTTTCCTTGTGCAGTTACTCTGCTGGTTGGTAAAACAACATCAATATCCTTAACATGGGTTATGGGCCCAGAGCCAACCATAACTAACAAGGATTGTTAAAAGCTAAACTGAGAGTAAATGTGAATAGTACAAACTGTGTTTGTGATAAACAATCCAAGTGAAGATGGCTCTAGAACAGGCAGCAAATTTTTCCATGATAACCCGGCTGGATGGAACAAACTATGTATCCTGGTCTACAAAATGTAGTTTACTTCTGCGTAGAGAAGGGAATGAATGAAAACTAATCAGTAGGTTATATAATTTTTTATTGTGGCATAAAATGGAAGAGGAAACAGTGAAAGACATGATGATCAAATGGGCAAGAAATTTTAACCATGTGATAGAGTTAGAGAAGTGGGAGAAGATGTGGAGAACGAATATGAGATTGACAATTGCAACAGCGTACAAGGAAAACCAGATGAAAATATTTCATAGATGGCATCTCCCGCCAGCTAGGATTGCGAAAATGTTCCCTAGAAACTCTCTGAAGTGTTGGAAGTGTAAGACTAGTTATGGAACATACTATTATCAATGGTGGACATGCCCGATTGCAAAGGAATTCTGGACGAAAATTAAAACTTGGATAGAAGAAATAACTCAGAATTCAATAGAGGGAGAACTGGAACAGTTTTTGTTAGGAATCTCGATAGAAAATTACACTAAAGAAGTACAGTACCTCATATTGCATATATTGACTGCAGCAAATATTGTATATGCGCAATATTGGAAGAGAGGAAATTCACCACCTGAAGAAGATTTAATTAAGAAAATTCTGGAATGTGCAGAATTAGATAAACTAACTAAAGGAATTAAGGGAAAAGAAGAATCAAAGTATTATAAGATATGGAGTAGATGGTATGAATGGTTGAAAAATAAGGAAATAAGTTAAATGACTGAAGAAAGGAGGGGGAAAATGTGGACGATCAAACATAGGATAGAGGGAATAAAAGAAAGTAGAAAATGAATGTTAAATAAGTTAATACTAAAATATCTGTAAATACTGATATATAGAAAGGAAGGATCACTGCATACAGCGGAAAAGAAAAGTGATATTTTTTTTTTGTTTTTTATTTTTCTTCTATAAATGTTGTATGTCTATGTTTTGTTTTTAATGTGTTTAAAATAAAAAAAACTTTTTATAAAAAAAAGAATAAGTATCTAAACTTTTTTACTGAAGATAAACTGTCTCCTTATAATTTCATCCCAAGAACAAAATATGCAAAAACTTCCAGTCAGCATAACATTTATTTAATCAGCATGTTTTACCAAAAAAAAAAAAAATTCCTTATTACTTCTGATGGATACTGTCTTCCTCCCTATTCTTCGCTGTCTCGTTGCTGAACATCAGGATGGTTACTTTCCCCCATTCTCTGCAGCACAGGAGGGAATGTAACACAGATGAATATTTAAGTCTCACCAATTATCTTGTTTTAATTATTTTTTGTTAAAACAGGAGTCCTTCCTTGTTCTACTCCCTGCAGAATTCTTTTTGTGCAATGACAACTTACCGTATATACTCGAATATAAGCCGAGTTTTTCAGCACGTTTTTCAGGCTGAAAAAGCCCCCCTCGGCTTATATTCAAGTCACGAAAAAAAAAGCCTTTTTAAAAGAAAGCAAATGAGTAGACCCGTGTCTGCAAAAATAGAAAAAACAGCCCTTTCAGCTTCAATATAGGTTAATTCAGTATAGGTTAATTACCATAAGTTGTTTTGAAGAGCCTCCAGACCCTCAGCTGATTTGCTCTCAGCTGTTTTGCTAGCTGCAAAGAAGTGCAGATTTTTTTCCTCCCCAAGCCAAGCTGAAACGCGAAACTGAAAGTAAAGCAGGGTCTTTGCTGCAACGTGACAAAATGAGGCAGAGAGAGATTTCTTTTTCTTTTTCCTCACCAAAAAAGGTAGGTGGAAAACTGCAAACAATGGGAAATTTAGGGCAAAAGAGGAGGTTCAAGATTTTAAAACACAAAAGAAAAAAAAGCTCTATTTAACTAGGGAATTGTAATAATTGAGATATTATTAATTTTATATTGTGTTAAAAGCAGAAATGGTTAAGTTGTGGTTTGGAAGAATATATGGGGGAAATTATTTGGTTTATTATTATTGATAAATATAATTACCGGTAATTGATTTGTAAGAAATTGGATTGCATGGAAATAATTGGAATATTCATGTTCATATTGATTAATATAACAAAAAAGATAGTTATATAATATAATTGATTTATATTAAAATGTTGAATTTGTATTGAACAACTGTAATATTACATAATTAAGCAATGTGAGGATGGATATAAAAATAGATGACAATGGGAAGGGGTATAATATAGAATAGAAGTGAAAAAGAGAATTTGATTAAGATTAGAGATGAGGATGAAGGGTAATATTGGTTTTTTTTAAAAAAAGATGAGGAATAAATATGGCAAAAAGGAAATATAGAAATTGTAAATTTAAGTGAAATGACTAAACCCTGTTTAAATTTGTGAACCGGCCAAATACTCTGTTCAAAGAAAATACATTGTATGTTTGTATGTGTGTTTCTAATTATTGCTATTTATTCATATTTGTTCTCTTTTATTCTTTAAAGTTTAACAATTCATTCTTTATCTTAATATCTTTAAATTTGTTTGGGGTTGGTTTTCTTCCCTTTCATCTTTTTTATTGTACAGCAATCTTTCTCCTCAAACCTACCACCTCTCTCTTTGACAAAGGGGGCAGAATGAGAGAGTGTGGGGGAGAGAGAGAGAGAAAGAGGGGGAGAGAGAAAGAATGAGAAAGAGAGGGGGAGAGAGAAATGGTGATAAGATAGGGCAAAAATGTAAAATGTGAGGACAGTCGTAAGTTCGAGGACTGGTCACAAGTGCGAGGACCAGTCAAAAATTACTTTTTCAGCCCTCTGAGTAGTCCATATGCACAAAAGGACTACCTAGAGAGCTGAAAAAAGTGATTTCTGACAGGTCCTTGCACTTTTGACCAGTCTTTTTTTATTTTGAAATTTACCAGTAGTCGCTGCATTTCCCACCCCCGGCTTATACTCGAGTCACTAAGTTTTCCCAGTTTTCTGTGGTAAAATTGGGGGCCTCGGCTTATATTCGGGTCGGCTTATACTCAAGTATATACAGTAATTGTTTCTCCTCAAATAAAACAGATTAGCATAATTATTGTCAGTTTATTCAAGTTGAAATTCAAATAATAGGTGCTAAGATGGACATCCAGTCATAAACATCTGTATAAAATACCTTTCCTCAATAAATAGGATGTATGTTATAGTTTTGTTTTGGATATTTTTATAAAACTGCCAATGTATGGGATTTATTTTGACAAACCTATTTTGAGAAACCCAAAGGTGCTTTTTACAAAACTCCTATTTTCCCATGTAATCTTTAGTTCTAGCCAGACCAGTGTGCAATCTGTTTAAATATCTTCAGTCCGTCCACTCTTCCTGCACACCTCTGGACAGCTTTTCAAGTAGTTCTACCCAATTATGAAGATGTTTTACTTGGGACTCCCATATTTTTAATCATTCTGTTTGAGATACAGTAACAATAACCTTGGTGTAATCTAAAAGAATGCCTTCTTGCTTTCAGTCTTTTTATAGGGGGTACTTGGCCAAATAATGGGTGTTCCAGATCACATAATATCTTTCTATTTTCCACATCTTGTGCCACACTCCTTCTGATGGCTAATGGGGCAATTTCTGCCAAGATATATAGTTTATCTAATGGTGTAGGCAGGGTGCAGATATCCAGGAATGATGTGACATATATCACTAAGTACCCTATGGACCTGTATAGATGGCACAGACTCTCCTGCTGAATAACATAATGCAAGTGCATGTTAATTAATCAGTTTTTTTGCTGACTAATCTTTCCAACCCAGAATGTAAGAAACACAGTAATCCTATTTGCTATTGTCAAACTACATTAACTATATATGCTACTCTCAATTTTAAAAAGTTGTTTGGCTGAATAGCTGTAAATACACCATTTCAGGTTATCTTCTTAAATTGCTTACTTATGTCAGGCCTATAAGAAATAGATTTCATGGAAGACTAAACAATACCTTTTAAAAAGTGTTTGTAGTAATATAATCTTGCAATTACTTCTTCCTCTTTTATGTGAATTAGAGAAGTTATCCAAGATGGTTTCATAATTCTGTCCTATTGTTTGGACTTAAATAATGGTTCCCTTTTTGTTGTTTTCTCTCCAGAGGTAATCCTCTTTATATCACAACTCCTACCATTCTCAGTTCTTCCCGTCATATTCCTACAAAAATCAAGCCAAGTATACAAATGCAAATGCATTGTTCCTCTTCTCTGCCAGCAGCTCTGCAGATCACATGATAATTCTATAATGCAGCTATACCTTAAGGCATGTTTCCCTCTCTTTTAGATGAAATAGGGTGTTGTCTGCCTAAGACATTTTTGTAACCCTCTATTGTTGGGACTTAAGCAATGATACACTTTTTGTAGTATGCCTTGGTAACATATCTTTTTCTCTGTCCATCAAATTCATCCTCTTTTCTCTACAATTTCTAAAATGTTGTTAATTGCTTTTCAGCTATTAGGAACCAAAAATATTACATTCTTGACTTTATCAAATGCTCCCTATCAATAGTAAGGAGAAAACTTGGCTTTACCTTCTTCATTATGGTATACTGACTATTTTTACTATAACTAGTTTTTGCTAAATATTCTGAACCCATCTGAAAATGTTAAAGCCATAATTAATGTTTTCCAAAGTTGTAAACATGATATTTTAAATTATAAAAAGCTTTCTCTGAATTGAGAAAAATCTCTCTGTGTGTGTGCAATCAACAACGTTTAACATTGATCTAAGATGGCACCGTCGAAGGCTGCCTCGGTAAAATGCTCTCTAATGGTTTCTTTATTTTTAATTATTCTCTGTGACTCACTATGGATTTCTTATTCACGAGACCATCTATTAAGAATTAAGCAATGTTTCTTTAAGGAGCAGCGTTCTGTGATCTCAACCCCCTCCCCCCTCTTTACAAACACAGAGAAGATTCTAAAACAGGAAGAAGCAATTTCCCCAGAGCTATGGATTACCAAGAAAACCAAACAGAGGAAACGGAGACAAGGTAAAAGGGCAGGAATTTTAAACAAGCTAAGGACTAGGGGAAATAGAACTGCTCTGCCTTCGATCTTCCTGACAAATTTACGTTCTAACGTAACGTAATCTAGCAAATTTACTTGCTAACAAGATGGATGAAATACTCTTTCAACAGATGCAATTCTGATTTTCACAGCGCAGCTGCCCTATGCTTTATTGAAAGCTGGTTACATGTTGATATTGATGACAACAGTATGCAAATTCCAGGGTTTCAGATACATAGAGCAGACAGAATTGCAGAATCATCAGGTAAAAAGAAGGGAGGAGGCTTATGCTTATATATCAACAACAGCTAGTCTCAGGATTATGAATTCTAGCTGATCAGATTATGGAGGCTGAAGCCAAATACCCCAATTCACTGGCCATTATTATGGGAGATCTAAACAAAGCAAACTTAAGGAAAGAGCTACCAAAATACTTTCAGCATGTCAATTGTCCCACTAGAGGCAAGAATACTTTAGACCATTGCTACACAACTCTAAAAGATGTTTATCGGTCCTTACCATGAGCAGACAGGAAGCAGCAGGTGAAGCTAAGCAGAATCACATCAGATACCTGTACAATTAGCACAGGGCCCCCCCAAGGATGTGTGCTCTCTTCACTTCTCTTCTCTCTCTATACTAATGATTGCATCTCAAATGATCCATCTGTTAGACTGAAGTTCGCAGATGACACAACAGTGATCGGTCTCATTCAAGACAATGATGAATCCACATACAGACGGGAGGTTGAACAACTAGCCTTGTGGTGCAACCAGAACAATCTGGAACTGAACACATTCAAAACCGTAGAAATGATGGTGGACTTTAGGAGAAACCCTCCCATACTACCACCTCTTACAATACTAGACAACACAGTATCAACAGTAGAGACCTTCAAATTTCTAGGTTCTACCATATCTCACGACCTAAAATGGATACCCAACATCAAAACTGTCATCAAAAAAGCACAACAAAGAATGTTCTTTCTGCGCCAACTCAGAAAGCTCAAACTGCCCAAGGAGTTGCTAATACAGTTCTACAGAGGAATTATTGAGTCTGTCATCTGCACCTCTATAACTGTCTGGTTTGGTTCTGCAACCCAACAAGACAGACACAGACTTCAGAGGATAATTAGAACTGCAGAAAAAACAATCACTACCCACCTGTCTTCCATTGAGGACCTGTATACTGCACGAGTCAAAAAGAGGGCTGTGAAAATATTTACAGACCCCTTGCATCCTGGACATAAACTGTTTCAAGTCCTATCCTCAAAACAATGCTATAGAGCCGTGATAGTGAACCTATGGCATGCGTGCCACAGGTGGCACGCGGAGCCATATCTGTGGGCACGTGTTTCCCTAGCTGAGCTCCAGCACGCATGTGCAAACCGGCCAGCTGATTTTCGGGCCTTCCGGTCCCACCGGAAGTTGGGAAACACACCTTTCTGGCCCCCGGGGGGCCCCCGGGGGGGGGGATGGGGAAGGCCCTTTTTGCTCTCCCCAGGCTCCAAGAAAGCCTCTGGAGCCTGGGGAGCTGAAAAACAGGCCTACCAGACCGACCATGCCATCATGTGCCAAAAGTGGAGGGAACGGGGGGGGAGGGTCGCATGTGTATGCGCGAGGGATGGGCTGCATTGAATTATGGATGTGGGCACACCCATGTGTGACCCCCCATGCTCCCCCAGCTTTTGGCATGTGACAGCAAAAAGGTTAGCCATCACTGCTATCGAGCATTGCACATCAGAATAACTAGACACAAGAACAGTTTTTTCCTGAACGCCATCACTCTGCTAAACAAATTCCCTCAACACTGTCAAACTAGTTACTAAGTCTGCATTACTATTAATCTTCTCATCGTTCCTATCACCCATCTCCTCCCACTTATGACTGTATGACTGTAACCTGGTTGCTGGTATCCTTAAGGTTTATATTGACGGTTTCCCTATAACTATCATTAAGTATTGTACCTTATGATTCTTGATGAATGTATCTTGTCTTTTTATGTACACTGAGAGAGTATGCACCAAGACAAATTCCTTGTATGTCCAATCACGCTTGGCCAATAAAGAATTCTGTTCTGTTCTGTTCTGTTCTGTTCTGTTCTATCTGACACTGGTTCCCCTCTATCTCTTTGAAAAAGAAAACAATTGAAACTAGATGTAATAATTTAGTTGTAAGTTCATTTATTTTTATTGCTGCTAAAGAAACAGGCCTATACAACTCTGGATAAATCAAGTTATTTCTTTCTTTATAGATCACAGAGATGAAAGGTTTATAGAGTAATTTACTTTGTAGACAATGTAATCATTTGAAACCAAACTTTGTAGAGAACATATCAACTGAGATTAATTGGGGGATAAATAACAGTGTAATTTATACAATGAAAGTGGGCCTGACATTTTAAAAAGTTGAACAGCCTTCTTAAAAGTGGGGGAAGAAATAAGAATCAGCATTTGAATCACTGGTCAGCACATTTTTAAATACTTTGGAAATATATGGAAAGCCAATGTTAAACTAAATCTTCATTTCTATATAAGATCATATGTACCCACAGACAAAATTATTTTTACACAGAACACATTTAAACACACCGCAAGAGATACAAAAAACTGTTTGTGCATTACAGAAACAAAAATGGCTAATATAATAAGCTGCATTATGTCCAGTTATTCACAGGAACTTTTTATAACTTTGTTCTCAGCAGCATCTAACATCTTAAGGAAATCAGAGAATACTGAAATACAGGTGGTTTATCATCTTCTCCACCAAGGGAAAGTCATAATGAACATTGTCTATCTTCGAAGATAGGGAGGAATTTATTTATTTATTATTTATTTTATAAAATTTGTATGCTGCCCTATCTCCAAGGTCCAGGGCAGCTCACAATGACAATCGACCAAGCGACTGTTAAAACAATAAATACACATAAAAATCTAAAAAGTATTTTAAAAAAATTAAAATATACTACCCGATCAGTCCAGGCCGGGGGACATAAATAACCAGGTTTTCAATTTAGTTCTCCGCTGTAACAATAGTCCTTTGTAGTTATAATAATGAGAAAGCTTCAGTGTGGAATGCCCACTAGGAGCTATTCAAGATACAGATTTGAAGAAGATTTATTGAGACTTAATCAAAATTTGTCTTGACCTGGTTAATTCTGACTGATATGATTAGACAGTATCTTCTATAGAAAATAGCCTGATCACTTTTGTTCCTTGTAAGTCTAAAAACATTATATCTCCTTAGTTACTCTTGCCACTGAAAACTTTTTTCTTTTTATTGTTAGACAGTAGTTTTTTTAATTGCAATATTGACAGATTTAAAATGAACTCACACCAGAATAAACATAGAAAAAGCAAAGATAAACAACAGTAAAACAAAACCAACATTTATGAAAAAAAACCCCTTTCAAAATATGTTATTTTCCCCTCTTCAATTCCCACCCCCAAATATTAACTAATATCTGGAATGGCCTATCCCTGAGAATAATGCCGCTGCCATGAGAGGGCGGCTGTGGACTTTGTTTTTCTATCGGGACCGGGTTGTGCTGCGGTGAGAGGGCAACAACGACCGACAGCTCCCATCTCAGGGGACCCCAATGAACTTAGGAGACCGCTGTGGTGAGAGGACGGCAAGGACTAACATCTCCTACCATTCCCGAGTGTTGTGGGAGGACGCCCAGGAAACGGAGGTTCCTATCTCCATGGATTGACCTGTTTGATATAGCCCATTCACCATGGACTGTCCCTTGTACCTCGATGTTGTAGGATGGTGTTATGAACATATGCAAGAATGGATTTGGTTGCTCTGAGGGATGCCCCTCTATCCTGGGAGTGGCTTGCTGGCCTGGCGAAGATCTATCTTAATGACGGGTCCTGGGATCCCGAGAGGTGGCATAAGGGTTTTAATAAGGGGACGTTATGTTGTTTTTTAGTTAGATTTTTAAGGGGGCTGGGGAGGGGGGAGGGTTTTGATATCTGGTGGGGGGGGCGCCAGGCCGATGTCAGTCCAGGTTATGGGGAGAGGGCGGCAACTTTGGTCCGGTGCAGGGATACCCGGGTGCTCCAGAGGTGAGGGTGGGATCTTTGATCCCAGTTGCGACTGGGAATGGCTGCAGGTGGAGGAACAGAGGGCCGTATCGGTTTTTGGGAGCCCCCCCCCCCCGCTATCTTCGAGTGGTGGCATGCTCCGACCCTCCTAGTTCTATCCAACCTCGTAGGGATTTGAGAGATAGGGCTACTGGGCTCAGGCTGATCTACTTTAATGCCAGGTCTGTGGTTAACAAAGCTCCCCTCATTCGTGATTTGATTGAGGAGGAAAACACAGACCTGGCTTGCATTACGGAAACCTGGTTGGGCTCAGAGTGGGGGACCCCTCTGACTGAACTTTGCCCACCAGGCGTCTGGGTGCTGCATCAGCCAAGGGCCCAGGGGAGGGGAGGGGGGGTGGCGGTTGTTATCAGGGAGACCCTTAGCTCGCAGGAGGTCACTGCTCCTAAGATAGATGGGTGTGAGGCCCTCATGAAGTGGGGCCCTTGTGGGCAGTTGGGCTTGTGGTTGCATACCTGTCTCCCAGCTGCGTATCAACAGCCCTGCCCGGGCTGCTCGACGCCCTATCAGGGCTGGTGGTGGAATTTCCCAGACTTATTGTTCTGGGGGACTTCAATCTGCCGTCTCTGGGTGGGGTGTCGGGGGTGGCTCGGAGTTCATGGCTTTCATGGCAGTTATGGACCTGACTCAGGGCCCAACACATGAGGGGGGGGCACACACCCGATCTTGTTTTTGTCTTGGAGCAGTGGTGAGTGGGGCTCGGTGGGGGATTGTCTTCTATTTATCCCCTGTCATGGACCAACCATTATCTCCTTCGGCTGGGTTTCCAGTACACTGCCCCTCCTCGCTGGGAGGCAGAGTCAACCATCTGGTTCTGCCCCAGGCTCCTGATGGACCTGGAGAGGTTCCAGACGGAGCTTGGAATGATACCTCTCTCTCTCTCCCACGCCCCAACCATGACCCTGGTGGAGGCATGGGATGTGGCTGCTGCCGGAGCTCTTGACTGGATTGTGCCTTTGTGGCCTCTGACACGTCGCAGATCCCGGGTGGCACCCTGGTTTACCAAGGAGCTCCGGGGGATGAAGCGACATAGGCGAGGCATAGAGAGCCGTTGGAGAGCCAGTCATTCCGAATCTGAACGGTCCCAGTTAAGGTCAGCCACATGGGCCTACCTGGTGGAGTTGGCGACGGCAAAGCGTTGCTACTTCGCCAATGTCATTGCATCCACAGAGAATCGCCCGGCTGCCCTGTTCAGGGTGTCCTGCTCCCTCTTGATTCAGAGGGTGAGGGAAGACCCTCTGCGGGGGCTAGCTGAGGAGTTTAGCCAGCACCTGTTGGACAAGGTTGCTCAGATTCGGGATGGCTTGGACTCTGACTGGACAGAGTTAGACGGTGAGGAGGCAGCAGGTCCTGTGCTTTGGGAAGAGTTCGATTCTGTTACCCCAGAGGAAGTGGACAGGATCATGTGGAAGCTGAGTGCGGTCACCTGTGTGCTGGACCCCTGCCCCTCCTGGTTGATTTATTCAGCTCGGGAGGGAACACGAGGCTAGATCCAGGTGGTGATAACGGCTTCCTTGAGGGAGGGAAGCTTCCCAACCACCTTGAAGAAGGTGGTGGTGAGGCCCCTCCTCAAGAAGCCGGCCTTGGATCCAGCTGTTTTGAGTCATTTCCATCTGGTCTTCTACCTCCGCTTTCTAGCGAAGGTTGTTGAGAGTGTAGTGGTGCGTCAGCTCCCGCTGGCCCTCGATGAAGCGAATTACCTTGGCCTGTGCCAATCGGGTTTCAGGCCCGGGTACAGCATGGAGATGGCATTGTTTGCGCTGGTGGATGATCTCTGGAGGGCTCGGGACAGAGGCTATTCCTCTGTTCTGGTCCTATTAGATCTGTCAGCGGCTTTTGATACCGTCGACCATGGTATCTTGCTGCATCGCCTCAAGGGGTTGGGAGTAGGAGGCACCGTTTTATGATGGTTCTCCTCCTACCTCTCGGGTCGAACGTAAGCGGTGTTGGCAGGGGGGCAGAGATCGACCTGGAGGCCCCTCACTTGTGGGGTGCCCCAGGGGTTGGTTCTCTCGCCCCTTCTGTTCAACATCTATATGAAACCGCTGGGAGAGATCATCCGTGGTTTCGGGGTGAGGCACCATCAATATGCTGATGACACCTAGCTCTTTATATCCACCCCGAACCAGCCCAGTAATGCCCTTGACGTGATGGCCGGGTGCCTGGAAGCGGTATGGGTGTGGATGGGAAGGAACAGACTTCGACTCAACCCGGCCAAGACTGAGGGGCTGTGGATACCAGCATCTCGGTCCATGGGAGAGGTTCCATCGCTGGCTATAGGGGATGAAATTTTACCCCCTGTAGATAGGGCACGCAACTTGGGTATCCTCCTGGACTTAGAAGATCATATAATGACTGTGACCAGGGAGGCATACACCCAGATTCGTCTGGTGCGCCAGTTGCGCCCCTACCTGGACCGGGATGCCCTACACACAGTCATCCATGCGCTAGTCACCTCCTCTATTGACTACTGTAATGCTCTCTACATGGGGCTGCCCTTGAGGACCACTTGGAGGCTTCAGCTGGTGCAAAATGCAGCCACACAGATTGTGATGGGAGAATCCCAATACTCCCATGTAACACCCCTCCTGCGTGACCTGCATTGGTTACCGGTTGTCCTCCAGGTGAGATTCAAGGTGCTGGTGATGACCTATAAAGCCCTACATGGCTTAGGCCCAGGATATTTGGCGGACCACCTGCAGCCAGCAACAACATCCCATCGCCCGGTTCGCGCCCATAGGGAGGGCCTGCTCAGGGTGCCGTCGGCGAGACAATGTCGGCTGGCAGCCCCCAGGGGTAGCGCCTTCTCTATAGGCACGCCCAACCTCTGGAATCAACTTCCCTTGGGGCTTCGGCTGGCCCCTGATCTTCGCACCTTTTGCCACGAATTAAAAACTTGGCTATTTGAGCTCCCTGGCCTGGACTGATGGGGTTTTTTACGGGTTTTATCTGTATCTGTTTAATTAGGCATCTTAACCTGTATTGGACTGTGGTTTTATTGTTGTAAGCTGCCCTGAGTCCGTTGGAAATAGGGCGGCATATAAGTCTAATAAAATAAAAATAAAATAAATAAATCTAACTACTGTGTTTTAAATATTAAACAGTCGAGATAATTACTAGCATCCATTTAAGTAATTTCATTTGTTTAAATTTGTTTCTTAACCCTTTCCCTAAAAATAGTACTCAAAATATCTGAATCTGTTTATGTCACATATGAGAGAGCCATTTCTGCTTCTATTACAAATGCCTCCTGGCAGTTTTGCAATTTTTGCCTATTTTTCAATTTAGGTTTCCCAATCTTGTATTATTAAAAGTGTTTTGTTTTTCCAATGTTATGTTTATTACAGTTGTCAAAATGTATTTTAGTAAGTTGTAATATTTTCATTTGTTTTCTGGAACTAAACTTAATAAAAATATTGCATGTTCAATTCAAATGTTATTTTTAGTATTTTCTTAATTAGTTTTGGTATTTTCTTCCAATGTTTTCAAGGGTTGGTTTGCTTGTGTTTTGCATGATTAGCACATGTGACAAGATGTTCTAAAATTTGTTATCACATGATATTTCTATCTTGGTAATCATTGACAAGTTACATAATATCTGTGAAACATTTTATTTCATTTTCTCCCCTCAAATTATAGTTGCCATTTCCCCCCACTATTTTACTGATTACTTATTTGAAGTTTTGCATTCTCTTTATCAGGCAATTTACATTTTGTTCTATTTCTGTTGCATATTTCAATGACAGCTTAAATATATGCTTGTAGAAGTGATTTCATCATTTTTAAAAATTCCTTTTGTAAAGAATTAAACTATTTCAAACTTTTCAACTATATATAAATACACAAACAACAATAAATTCCATTCTTTCTCTGAGCTGTTCATGATATGTCTTTACCTTGTTTTCTGAGACTGGATGTTCCAATATGATTAAATATTTCTTACAATAATTGCCCTTTGAATAAAAAGCACTTGCAAGTGTGTTAACATTGAGTTCATTGGGTGGATTATTGTTTTTAGAAGCTTCCATATTTTTAATAAATTCTGACTTGTAATATATATATTACAAATACTTCAATGAGTTTTTGTTATCTTACAACCAGCTCTTTTTTTTTTTTTACAAAGCCTTCTTTTTCAAAGGTTGTGTATTTTTAGATGTTATTCAAAGGTGGGTTCTATATTTTTTTACTACCGGTTCTGTGGGCGTGGCTTATTTTGTGGGCATGGCTTGATGGTCATGTGACAATTCTTTAGGATTTAGCAGAGGTACTAGTCTACCAGGCTTTTAACTGCTTGCAGAGCGGTACCAATCTACCCATTTATTTTTGCAGGCACTGGTCTACCCATTTATTTTTGCAGGCACTGATTTATTCATGTATTTTTGCAGGCACTGGTCTACTCATTTGTTTTCTTTTAACACTGATCAGCTGTAGGGTGGCCCTTTGAAGCCCGGGGGCAAGAGTTTAAACAGTTTTTTTCCCTCTAGACATCAGCTGGGACTCAGGAGGCAGCAATAGATTGGGGGTGGGGCCAAATAAAAGGTAAGAATAACGCGTGGGGGGTGGGGTGGGGGGGGGGGGGGGGGAGAACTGGTTCGGTGACATCATATCATCACAGCTACTGGCTCAGGAGAACTGGGCCGAACAAGGAGGAACCCACCACTGATGATATTTAATCCTGAAACAGTTCCAAAGAGAAGAAATCAGAAATCTACTGATCCTCTCTAAATTCTTATTTGCTTTTTCTTCAACCTGAGACACTTATATTTGCATATGTAAATATTCTGGGTTGATTATTTATCTTTTGTATATTTCTGAACTCTCCTAAACTTGATTTTAAAGCTTTTCTACTCCAGTTAATTTTTAGCAAGATGCTAACAAATGCTGCCATGGCAATTTCATGCTGTCATTGTCTGTTTCTCTCAACACAAGTAGGTCTTTCTTTTGTTCAAATACAGAAACTAAAGAAGTTGTTGACATGATTTTTTGATGCAACTTAATTTGCCTTGTTAAAATAATGTTTCTAGAGTAAAATGTTGTGCAATATTAAAACATTTAATAATCCAATCCTAACATTATTTTTAAAGAATAGATCTTTGGAAGAAGATATTTAACATTGTGATATCCTATTTGGACTAATCTGAACAGCTATCTGTGATGGAAAGAGTTAGTCAAATTACAAGTAAGAATACAAACATTGAAAAATAATCTTATGGAGAAAATATATATGAATCTGAAGAATATTAAAGGAGACTAGCTTGGTCCATTTTTGGCATTTGTAAGTTTATAATTAAATTGTTAGTAATAATATTAAAGTTAACTATATGTTATAATTACAGTCTATGGATATTATGCCCACTTATCAAATTGTAATAGAAGAAAATGCTTTATGTAAGTCAGTAGAAAATTGAATCAGATGAACAAATGGATGACTCATATGGTAAAAGACTACATCATAGTAACTCTTATGGTTGCCAGAAGGCTCATTTGATTTGATGGTTCAGTTATTACTTAAGTCACACCCAATTTTATTACCTTTTTTGTCTTGGTTGTTAAATGAATCACTGCAGTTATTTAAGTGAATCCAGCTTTCCCATTGACTTTGCTTGCCAGAAGGCAGCTGGGAAGATTGTAAATGGTGATCACATAACCGTAGGATACAACCATTGTACATAAATGCCAGATGCTAAACAACTAAATTTTGATCATGTGAGGATCCAGTGTTGATTGTAAATGGAAGGGCTGGTCATAAATCATATTTTTCAGTGCTATTGTAGCTTTGAACTGTTACTAAATGAATGTAAGTTGAGAACTATCTGAATATTTAGCAAAAGTGAGAATTTGGAGGAATATTAATCTTTATAGATGGTAAAGTTATTATTTCCAATAAAGTCTTGGCAATTACCATATATCAAAAAGGTACATCTGGCATATATTTGGGCTCTACTGAAATATACTTTGGATTCTGATGCTGATTTTTATGAGTACTTAATTTTATGGAAGAATTCTGCTTTAAAAAGTTATAAGACTTTTTTCTTTTTACACTTTAAAGAAATGTGCGTGAAGAAACTGATGACATGAAAACGAGTTTCCTAAAAAAAAGAGAGAGAAGCTTCTACTAATGGAGAGTTCATTATCATTGAGACTACACTGCAATAATATATTTATACAGTATGGATGAGAAGCTGAAAAAAGCAAACATAGATATTTGTAGGAACAAAAATGAAGTTGGCCTGAATCTAAAGTTATTCAAATTTAATATACTGAAGTGTTGGTTTTGTTTGCTAGCTTGTTTTGGCTGAGGTTGAAAAAAACATTAAATTATTGGTTTATTATTCAAGTAGAGAGGCTATTAGGGAGGGCATGGCATACATAATCATACTTAGGATGCAGTATAAATAGTGAAGAAACACCAGCAAAAAAAGAAAAAGAAAAAGGAGAAATAACCCAAATGGGATATATCTAGGTAGGAAAAAAATCAGGTGTCCTCCTTTGAATTGCTCTTGACTTCTTTCAACTTCCCCATCTAATCCAATATTTTCTGATAATATCCCCTTGAATATATAACTATCTTTTTTGTATATTAATCAATATGAACATGAATATTCCAATTATTTCCATGCAATCCAATTTATTACAAATCAATTAATTATATTTACCAATAATAATAAACCAAATAATTTCCCCCAATATTCTTCCAAACCATAACTTAACCATTTCTGCTTTCAACACAATATACAATTAATAATATCTCAATTATTACAATTCCCTATTTAAATAGAGCTTTTTTTTCTTTTGTGTTTCAAAATCTTGAACTCCCCTCTTTTGCCATTTGCCATAAATTTCCCATTGTTTGCACCAACCTTTTTTGATGAGGAAAAAGAAAAGAAATGTGCCTTAGCAAACATTTGTGTGTTTGTGTCCGCAAAGCCAACAAGCTGTTTTAGTTTCGCTTTTGGTTTCAGCAGAAGGAGAAAAAAAAATGTGCTCTTTGCAGCAGGCACCTTTTTGCAGCCGGCACCGATCTTCTCATTTGTTTTCTTTTAACTCTGATCAGCTGTAGGGGGGGCCTTTGAAGCCCCGCAGCAAGAATTTAAAGTTTTTTTTTCCTCTAGCCATCAGCTGGAACTCAGGAGGCAGTCCCAATAGATTGGGAGTGGGCGGGGTAAGCAAACCCCGTTCTCCCGCTGTTTCCTAGCTTGCAGGGAAAAAGTCATTTTTTTTGTGACCCGCGTATAAGCCTAGGGGGCATTTTTCAGCCTGAAAAACGGGCTGAAAAACTCGGCTTATACGCGAGTATATACGGTATATGCATGAATTATTTATAATTCCAATAGTATATAGATTTTTTTCTATTAGCATATGTATATACATTTATAAAGAAATTCTGTGCATGTTTATATACAAGTGAGCCACTTCATTTTATGGAGCTTATTTACAATAAAATATGCATTACATTATGGCCATACAAAGAAAGAAGGAAGGAATAGTTTAGTTTCAAGCTGGAAAAAATTTAACATTGTATATTGAATAATAAACACAGAGAAAGAGAATGAACTGCAGACAACATGACACGAGTATATACGGTATATTTGCTACCAGAATGATTATTCTTACTGTGGAACAAAATTGTTTGAATTATCTAAAATAAATTAGTTAAGATAGATAGATCAGAAGCCTGTAGAAAGCTACTGATATATTTCACAATTTAACCTTCTTACTGGCTTATTTTTGTCCTAATAATCTTTCAGAGTTTTTGCTATTTGCCTCAGAAAAAATGTTGACAGGTTTTAGAGCTCTCAGCAGGAACACCAGGACTCCTCAGTCAAAGACCAGCACAGCTGACAGTTGTGCTTTTTAGCAATGAGCAGGACTCTTCCTAAATCAATAGCTTGGCAGAGCTGTTGCCATCAGTGGAGTTTCTGGAACAGACAAGTTATTTATAGAAACTTGTTTGTGCAAAGCCAATATTTACCTGTCAGCCTTCTCCCATCCTTGTCATTAATCCTGGCTGCTTTTCAAACTGAACAATGGACTTTTCCTAGAGAAAAAACCTTAAAAATACTTTCGAAATTTGATTCTCCCTAGTTTCTTTCCACACACTAGCAATATTGCCAGGCCATAAGATGCCTTCCAACTCAAGAGCTTTGTTCTTCACACAATAAGTTAAAACAGTCTGGAAATTCGAAATCAAATTACAATCTGATCACATAAATGTTACAAAGCTGATATTAATATGTTCAGAAGAAGAAAAATCTTTCTACAATGAAAATTAATTTCAAATGCTCATATGATAAACTGTTTGCATAAGAACATACATATAGTCCTCGACTTATAACAATTCAGTTAGTGACCATTCAAAGTTACAACGGTGCTGAAAAAAGTGACATGCCAATTTTTCATACTTATGACCGCTGCAGCATTCCCATAGTTATGTGATTTACAGTTGGATGCTTGACAACTGACTCACATTTATAACAATTGCAGTGTCCCAGAATGATGTGATCAGTCCTCTTTTGTGACCTTCTGACAAGCAAAGTCAATGGAGAAATCAGATTCACTTATCAACCATGTTATTTATTTAACAACCACAGTGATTCGCTTAGCAAATACGGTGAGAAAAGTCATAAAATGGGGCAAAACTCACTTAACAAATGTTTCACTTAGCAACATAATTTTTTGGCTCAATTATGATTTTAATTGAGGACTATCTATATTATTTAAGCTAGCCAGGAAAAGATATTACAAAACCTTTATGTTTATGAAAACAAGTTTTTAATTACTTTCAACATGTTTTGAATTAAATGAAATTAAATCTTTTCCATATCCCTATATAACAACTATCAACTTAATGTCAAACATGATTACAGGAGCTAGGAAAACAGTAAGACTTTCCA
Organism: Ptyas mucosa; assembly: GCA_012654045.1. Taxonomy (NCBI): domain Eukaryota; kingdom Metazoa; phylum Chordata; class Lepidosauria; order Squamata; family Colubridae; genus Ptyas; species Ptyas mucosa. Next base: position 2,398,153 of record WNWU01013435.1, read on the forward strand.
CAAAAGTTCCATTCTGTCTTAATAATGTGGGAGAATCCAAAAGCAAATCCACAAACTTTTGCCCCCACCCCACCCCGTCAATCAAAGATAAATTCTTCTTTGAATCAGACTTGATTCTTGATATCTTTGTTGCCAATATACACATTTTTTTCCTGACAACTATGCAAAAATGGTTTGACACTTCCCTTTTCTAGGATTTTTTTTTCAATTTCCCAACTGTCCAGGGATTTTCTGGTGATTCCCAATCGACTGTACTTATTGGTTCACCAAGGTTGCTTCCTCTGTGGCCTAGATGATGTACACAACAGTATTTATGCCATGGGCCACCGTTCAGTGATTATATACTGCATTATAGAAGGTAATATATGCATATAGAAGCCTGAAGTTTCAATCTCTAGCATCTCATGTAAGATGTAGAAAATCTCAGAGGAAAATGTTCAAAAGAAAATCTGAACAACAGAAAATGAAGCTTTTAGTTTCTAGCCTGATTCAGCATAACAGAATTTTCTATATCTTCACCATCCATGCAATAGAAAAGGTCTAATTATTGGTAGATTTGCAATGCAAAAGATCCCAAACTGATAATTAACATAGTGTGCCACTGAGTTTACCTAATGTTTTTTACACAATAGAATCGTCATGTTGTCTGCAGTTCATTCTCTTTCTCTGTGTTTATTATTCAATATACAATGTTAAAATTTTTCCAGCTTGAAACTAAACTATTCCTTCCTTCTTTCTTTGTATGGCCATAATGTAATGCATATTTTATTGTAAATAAGCTCCATAAAATGAAGTGGCTCACTTGTATATAAACATGCACAGAATTTCTTTATAAATGTATATACATATGCTAATAGAAAAAAATCTATATACTATTGGAATTATAAATAATTCATGCATATACCGTATATACTCGCGTATAAGCCGAGTTTTTCAGCCCGTTTTTCAGGCTGAAAAATGCCCCCTAGGCTTATACGCGGGTCACAAAAAAAATGACTTTTTCCCTGCAAGCTAGGAAACAGCGGGAGAACGGGGTTTGCTTACCCCGCCCACTCCCAATCTATTGGGACTGCCTCCTGAGTTCCAGCTGATGGCTAGAGGAAAAAAAAACTTTAAATTCTTGCTGCGGGGCTTCAAAGGCCCCCCCTACAGCTGATCAGAGTTAAAAGAAAACAAATGAGAAGATCGGTGCCGGCTGCAAAAAGGTGCCTGCTGCAAAGAGCACATTTTTTTTTCTCCTTCTGCTGAAACCAAAAGCGAAACTAAAACAGCTTGTTGGCTTTGCGGACACAAACACACAAATGTTTGCTAAGGCACATTTCTTTTCTTTTTCCTCATCAAAAAAGGTTGGTGCAAACAATGGGAAATTTATGGCAAATGGCAAAAGAGGGGAGTTCAAGATTTTGAAACACAAAAGAAAAAAAAGCTCTATTTAAATAGGGAATTGTAATAATTGAGATATTATTAATTGTATATTGTGTTGAAAGCAGAAATGGTTAAGTTATGGTTTGGAAGAATATTGGGGGAAATTATTTGGTTTATTATTATTAGTAAATATAATTAATTGATTTGTAAGAAATTGGATTGCATGGAAATAATTGGAATATTCATGTTCATATTGATTAATATACAAAAAAGATAGTTATATATTCAAGGGGATATTATCAGAAAATATTGGATTAGATGGGGAAGTTGAAAGAAGTCAAGAGCAATTCAAAGGAGGACACCTGATTTTTTTCCTACCTAGATATATCCCATTTGGGTTATTTCTCCTTTTTCTTTTTCTTTTTTTGCTGGTGTTTCTTCACTATTTATACTGCATCCTAAGTATGATTATGTATGCCATGCCCTCCCTAATAGCCTCTCTACTTGAATAATAAACCAATAATTTAATGTTTTTTTCAACCTCAGCAAAAACAAGCAAGCAAACAAAACCAAGTGATTTCTGACAGGTCTTCGCACTTTTGACCAGTCTTTTTTTATTTTGAAATTTACCAGTAGCCGCTGCATTTTCCACCCCCGGCTTATACACGAGTCAACAAGTTTTCCCAGTTTTGGGGGGTAAAATTGGGGGGGGGGTCGGCTTATATGCAGGTCGGCTTATACACAAGTATATACAGTAACTAAAACAATACTATATTTTTATTTGATGAGGAAATATATATTACATATAAAACATTTCCCGCAAACTTTCCAAAGAAAATCAAATTAAAATACTTTTACTCTTTTTCTTAGGAGCATTGACATTTTAAAAATGTTACAACTCTGAAGATTTTTAAAGAAGTGGCGGAGGAGAATCTGTTCTTTCTATTCTGTATAATCAACCCTCCTTTGTCCAAATCTTTTTACAGAGTCATGATTCCAACCTTGGAATACAACATTTGGGGAATAAATTGTAACATGATTGGTATATGCTCTACTGAGGGGCAACACAATACATCCTATGTTAATAGAAGAATATCCTCCACAAAAGCTGTGCAGATTTTAAATCATTAAATTAAAAGAAGTAATTCAATTAGTTCTTGCTTTCCAATTCAAAAAAGCTACAGAAAACAAAGTAGCTGACTATAGCATCTTAAAATTGGGGAAGGCAGGGGATGATAGAATAGAAGAGTATTGTGGATGTACATCTCTGATAAGATTTTCAATTATCAAAATTCTTCACCAGGTATTGGCAAAGGCTTGCCCTTTTAAAATTTGCATATTTATCTTTATGATCATCTTGTTGACTGTCCACTTGTTGCACCACTCAACTTGCCTATCACCCATATTTACAAATCACTGATTCTTGATGTGTTGACTTCTACAATCCACTTTTGCTTTCCAGAAATTGAAGTGTAAATTCCAAAGTTTGTTTCAGAGTGAAACTTTCAAATTTAGTATGTGTTCTAAAACTATAATAAAACTTGCAATGGAAAATCATGGTAAAAATGTTAAAAAGATATAGAAATTAACTACAAAGAGCTCCATCCCTGGTTTAGTTAAGGAGGAAGCGATGATAATAGGCCACTGCATATGTGAAATAGGTTTAAACCAAATTCATTTTCTTTTCTCTTATATCTTGCCTTTGTCTTGCTATCAATTTCTTATTGTTATTTGTGCTTTGTATGGTATTATTTAACCTGAAATAAATTGTGTGATTAATATGTGTAGTTAGCTAGTGGTGACCATTTCATTTTGCTCAGCCAAATCTCAGTATTCCAGGGCCAGCAGGAATGAGGATAATTAGAAGTTCTGGCTCAAATTGGGATAGAGAGACTGGGGAATAGATAAAGTGCACATCAAAGTGCTCTAAAATAATGAGCTGCACTAGAAGAAACATGACATTTTTCTGTTAAACTTTTCCTTTGTTTTCATCACATGCTTTTCTTTGTAAAATAACATCAAACAGGCAATAAAAATCTGTTTTGTCATCAGTGTGTTTGTTCCCTGACAAGGCATATTAGAAAATCCATTTAGACTCTATTTCATATATATTGTCTTCATAATATATTGCTGAGAACTGTTGTTATGAGAGGAAAACTTCACTATAGCTATTAAGATATTGTTTCTATTTAAAAATTTGCACTAAAATCTATCAGGCTGTCATTACATCATACTACCAGTGCTTTCCATAATAACTCAATCCATAGACTGTTGAGGAGATTGGTGGTTGGAGAGAGTTAAACAGGAAATAATCCCTTATCTTCCAGGACCTAGGCTGGAAGGAATAAAACTGCAAATGGCTTGGATCAGGGTGGATCCTTGTCTAATCATTGGGTGGGATTTGGTTAATAAAGCCAACTGGGATGATTGGGATTGGCATTGCTAAGTAATGTAATCACGTGACATTGTGCTTTATGACTGCATCCTTTAGTGATGGAAATTCTGGTCCCAATTATCGTCATTAACTGAGAACTATCTGTAATTTTCCTGCAAAAATTAAAGATTAACAAGCAACATGAAATGTAATAACTGTGTGTTATATGATGTTTATTTTTATTGAAATGTATGAAACTCAGATATCACACCATTCACACATCAATATGTACAAATAATATAAAATAAAAAAACTTCGATTGGAACAAGCAACATAAGGGATATTGCTGTTGGAAGAAATCCACTGATATCGAGCCAAAAGCAAAGTAGAAACGCTGACATGTAGAGACAAAGATCAAAGCTGACATTTCTGAGAACCAAGTTATTAAGTGACATGCCTTCACTTAAGGGCCTCAGTCCCAGCATTCTTGGCTGTGGTCATGAAGCAATCACTTGGTCTTTAAGCAGATGAAGTGAAAGAACTGCCTGATGACTTTAAATCCCCTTCATGCATGGAGGCAAGATAAACTCCTCTGTTAACTGAGCTCAAAACTGAAAATCACAGCTCCATTCCTGCAGTCTACTAGAAGAGTTTCTTTGGGATCTGAGTGTCAGGGCTCTGACGAATGCCCTAATTAACTCATGAGCCTCGAGTGAAAGTTTCAAAAGAAATCCAGTTATTGCTCCATTTCTGCAGTCCACCAGATAAATTCTACTCCTCTCAGCCAGCAGCCCTTTTGTTTTTCTAAAGGCTACCTAGCCCTAGACGATGGGGGAAGAGGAAATCAAAGGTTCACATGGAGCTGAGATGCCTTCTCAGCTGAATTCTGTCCTGGCAGGCAGCCAAATTAAATACTTTTCATATTTAGGCATGGCTTTTACCAACAGCAGGACATGGGAAGACACTTCAAAGATGTACAGTGAGGGTTAGGCTAAGTCTAATCTGCCATTAAAAGTACAGAGTTTATAACCATCCTGGCACTTCATCTGCTATGCCAAAGATATAAAACCCAAAATAGCTCCTATACCAACCCCAGAGGGCAGAGTTGTGGAACATATTATAATCCCCCTCCTACTCTTATAAAACACAGCTGTTCCTTAACTTGTCTCTTAAGCTATATCTTGGGAACTGATAAGACACTCTAGCCTAGGGATGTCAAACATAAGGTCCATGGGCCAGATGTGGCCCGCGATGTGGTCAAATCCGGCCCATGGGGCCATCCTGGAAAATGTAAGGAGCCGGCTCATGTTGCATCAAGTTGGTCACACCCACTCAGTCGACCATGCCCGTCCAGCCCCTTGAGGTCAACCACAGCCCTGATGCAGCCCTCAATGAAATTTGACTTTGACACCCCTGCTCTGGGTCAGGGCTGAATTAGCCCTGCATTCTCCAATTAACATCTTTAATATGGGGATATCCAGCAATATCCCCCCTGACCATGTTCTATCTCTCCCTGATGCTGTCTCTGTGGTAGAGGGGCCACATGTCAGCTCTGGCATGCTCAGCTCGGAGCTGCCATTCGGGGGGGGGGGGAGAGAAAAGACTATCAGGGGCCGATCCCAGGGGAGGCAGCCTTGCTACAAACATCCAGAACTGTCTCAGAATGTCTCCAGTGGCAGGCAAGCCTCAGAAGCACAACTTACAACTGCAAGACAACTCAGAGTGACTCAGCACTTCCAGGAGCACTGGGTGACGGGGCAGGCACGTAGGAGAGGAGGTATGCTGGCGGGAACTGTTTAAAGGTGGTGGGGAGCACTGGTTAGATGGTCAGTGAATGCCGGAGAAGATAAAAGCTTCAAACCTAAACATCGTTTGGCTGGGGTATTTTTCTGCGGAACCTGACAGCTTATTAAAAATTACTTATCTACTTTTTGGTTGCCATCAGGCCAAGGAAATCTTCAAGGAAATCTTGAATGTCAGTGCTCAAACTTTCAAGTATTAATCTCCTAAAACTCTGTCAAAAACAAAACATCATTTAAAATTGAAAAATACTTAATTATAGGCCTAACAGAAGGTCAAAGGATTGCCTCTACCAGGACAAGATTCAATGTTTTGGACTCAAGGGTAAAATAAGAGTGATTCTAGAAAATACCATATCAGTGAAAGAAGTGTATATGTGGAGCTATAGAAGACATCACCAGTATTTTGTTTGATTGTAATTTATATTCCTTAGTAAGGACCAGTATCTAGAATAGAAATAGAATAGAACTGGAAGGGACCTTGGAGGTCTTCTAGTCCAGCCCCCTGCTCAAGCAGGAGAACTTATACCATTTAAGATAAGTGACTGTCTAGTCCCGTGATGGCGAACCTATGGCACGTGTGCCACAGGTGGCACATGGAGCCATATCTGTGGGCACGTGAGTGTTGCCCTAGCTCAGCTCCAGCGCAAATGCGCCGCGCCAGCTAGCTAATTTCCAGTCCCGCCAGAAGTTGGGAAACAGGACATTTCCGGCCTCTGGGGGTGGGGGGGAGGCCATCTTTGCCCTCCCCAGGCTCCAAGAAATCCTCTGGAGCTTGGGGAGGGCAAAAAATAGGCCTACCTGACCCACCGTGCCATCACGTGCCAAAAGCGGGGGTTGTGTATGGGGGTCGCATGTGCATGTGTGGGGCCCCCCAAATTGAATTATGGGTGTGGGCACGCATGCATGTGACCCCACCCACGTTCCCCCCGCTTTTGGCACATGATGGCAAAAAGGTTAGCCATCTCTGGTCTAGTCTCTTCTTAAAAAACCTCCAGTGATGGAGCACCCACAATTTCTGCAGGCAAGCTGTTCCACTGGTTAATTGTCCTCACTATTAGGAAGTTTCTCCTTAATTCCAGGTTGCTTCTCTCTTTGATTAGTTTCCAACCATTGTTTCTTGTCCTGCCCTCTGGTGCTTTGTAGAATAATTTGACCTCCTCTTGCTTGTAGCAGCCCCTCAAATACTGGAATTCTGCTATCATGTCACCCCTAATTCTTTTCTTTAGACTAGCCAGACACAAATCCTGCAGCTGTTCTTCATATAATTTAGTGCCCAGGCCTTTGATCATCTTAGTTGCTCTTCTCTGAATTTTTTCCAAAGTCTCAACATCTGTTTTGTAGTATGGTGACCAAAATTGGTTGCAGTATTCCAAGTATGGTCTTACTAAGATTTTATAATTCACATGATCTTATTTCTATGCCTGTTTATACAATCTATTAGCTTTGTTGGCTGCTGTCGCACACTGCTGGTTCATATTCAAGTGATCATTCATTAGGATTTCAAGGTCTCTCACACAGTTACTGTTTTTGGGCCAGGTCTTGGCTACATAACCTATTTCTTGGTAAGCTAGAAGAGTGTGGACTAGACTATGTTAGGAAGCCTAACACTTCTGTACTGTACTGTGATATATTTTCTATATCTATAAGCCACCCAGAATTACTTATGTTAAGATGGGCAGACAATAAATTTTATAAACAAAATAAAACAATAACAAAACCTGTATTATTTTCAGTTTAGTGAATATTTTATCATTATTCATTCAACCATATGAAACACAAACTTAAAGACTTTATAAACAATATTTATAAATACTTATTTCAGACTTTCTGTTCTTAAATTTTACAAAATACAACTTGGCCAACCTAAATTATATTGATGTATTATGGAGTCATAATTTATATGATTTAATAGTTACAAAGGTGATAGTATTATCTATTATTACTGATCTTTTAAAACTTTATCCTCCAGTCAAAATTATAATAATTACATGTAAGGTGTTTTTATTTTTCCTATTGCTATGAACTTTGCAAAGAAGTGCAAGAACAGAATATTCTGAGGGTGATGCTATTTATAGGGAGAAAAACAGTAATTGGCTCTAAATTTCATAGTCCTATGTTATGCATGAAGATATTTGAAACATTAATTTGGGTTTGTATTATAAATGCATACAAATGGGAAATCCTTAATTTAATGTGTACATGTGAGGTGCAAATCCAAAGATGATACAGTGAAATCCATTGAGTCTAATTCATTATTTGCTTACACCTAATAGATTGAGCCTTGCCAAATTAAAGCTGCAACTTTCTAATCTAATAGATATACCAGTGATGGCGAACCTTTTCGGCACCAAGTGCTAAAAAGGGAGAGTGCACGTGCGCGTGTGTCTAGGCCACAATCCAGAAGAGGAGCTGCCCAGGGCACATGTGAGCGCCCGAAAATGAACTTCTGGTTTCAGCTACTGAACTTCCGGTTTCAGCCAGCTACTCTTCCAGGTTTCTGACATGCATGCGCCCGCAACGATCAGCTGGCCAGCATGCATGCTCATGCAGGAAAATGGGAGACCAGCTAGAAGATCTTCTAGTTTCGGGCATTGCCGCATGCAAAAAGGCCAGCTGATTGTCGTGCACGCATGTGTGCCAGAAACCCAGAAAAGGAACGGGAGACACCGTGCGTGCCAGGCGACATGGTTCCGCATGCCACTTCGGGCACACGTACCATAGGTTCGCCATCATAGAGACATACAGAAAGATTCTAGGTTGTGGGTACCCTGAACCTCTTCCTCCATATACATACACCCCAATTAAGAACTTTATAATCCCTTGTTTTGGGCTTCTCACTGAAATGTATTGCCTCCTTCCTGGGAAATCGTGGTGGTCTTCCCTTCTCCAGATGCACATTTTATCACAGTACACATTTTTTTAAAAAAAGGCTGATTTAGCATAAAAATGACAAATCAAAGGATAGATGACAGCTAGAAAACTAAAATGAGACAGTCACCTTGTGTGAGATGGCTGATAAATAAATAAAGTGACATATTTTATTTTCAATAATTGCTAGAGAGACAAGTTCATGAAATATCTAACAGTGGTGGGTTGCCCCCGGTTTGCACCGGTTCTATAGAACTGGTGGTAAAACTGGCATGAGGCTCCACCCACTGACCCTGATGTCATCAAAATGCTTCTGCGCATGCGCAGAAGAGTGTGTGTCTGCCCCATTGCGAACCAGTAGTAAAGGTAAGTAGAACCCACCCCTGGTATCTAACAAAATGAAATTGGATGTAGAGAAAAATAAAGTTTTACACTTAGACAAGAAAAACCAAAAGTACATATATAGACTGGGTGAAACCAGGTTTAAAAGCAGTAACTGTGAGAGGGATCTTTGAGTCTTAGTAGACAATCAGTTAAATATGAGCTAACAGTGTGTTGTGGCAGCCAAAAAAGCCAACACAATCCTAAATTGCATTAACAGAGGGATATATTCAAGATCAAATGAAGTACTAATTCCACTCTATAAAGCCTTAGTAAGACCACAACTAGAGTACTGCATCCAGTTTTGGTCACCACACTATAAAAAAGATGTTGAGACTCTAGAAAAAGTGCAGAGAAGACCAACCAGGATGATTAGGGGACTGGGGACTAAAACATATGAAGAATGGTTACAGGAACTGGGCATGGCTAGTTTAGTGAAGAGAAGGAGCAGGGGAGACATGATAGCAGTCTTCCAATTTGAGGGGCTGCCACAGAGCAGAAGGGATCAAGCTATTTTCCAAGGCACCTGAAGGCCAGACAAGGAATAATAGATGGAAACAGATCAAGGAGAGATTCAACCTAGAAATGGTTGATCCAGGAGAAGCCCTTTTTCTGGCGGTGGGGTGGCAGCCATTGTAGCTGCTGAAGTTGGGACAGCTCCGGAACGGAAGAAGATCAGAAGGAAGTGTGTCGACTTGATGAGAGACTTTCAACTATAATCTATATGAGAGAGTACCCTGAGATTGAAAGAAAGATCAAATTGAAGACAGAAGAAAATTAAGTGGCAGAATTAAACTTAAGTCTAAGGTAGTTTTTTTTCACTTTCAATTTACTTGCATTTGTGGATGTCTATACGCTTTTTGCCTTTTAATCTGGACTGGATTGGATTGGACTGCGGATTTCCGAGTTGCTTATTTAATTTTTAAACTTTTAGTGCCTTTTTAGTATAAATTTTCTTGGATTCTACTTTTTTCCCTCTCTTCTTTGGCTATTTTTATTTTATTGCTCATTGAATATAGCAAGGGAAAGGGAAGAGAATAAGTAACACTGCCATCTAATGGATTGGAAATTTTGTGGTTTTTTTCTTTGGTTTAAGAAGTAACAATTGTGTTACAATTCAAGGACTCTGAGCCTATTCATAGATAAGATAGTGGGGAGAACATCAAAAGGACATTGAAACTGTTTGCAGGATTGTTTATTCAGGTGTTCTTCTGGGAACTATCAGAGGCAGGAGCCTGAGATTGAATAAAAATAAACTTGCAGTGACTCTGAAAGAGAACTGTAAATACTATTTGGGACTTAATAAAATAATTCCTGGTTTTTATACAGAACTGATTTTTATTTGGACATTTTTTTTCTCTTTTTTTTCTATGTGGTAATTTCTTTACCTTTCCCCTGTGTAAGTATTTTTAATTGGACTGTGAGTTGATGGAGGATCTTTAATTTTTCTTTTTTAATTCTTAATTTTTTTTATACGTATATAGAACTTCCTAGTGCTTCCCTTTTTTACTTTTCTCTTTTGGCTCCCCCCCCCCCCTTTTCCCTCTTTTTTTTTTGAGTGGAGATTGCCAAAGTGGTTAATATTTTTATTGTACTGAATTGGATTAAGGCATACAAGAGCCTGAAGATTGCCTCCTTTTCACTCTCTCTTTTTCGCTTTTTTCTTATCTTATTGATATTGGGGGTAATACTTGCTCCATTCGCAAATGGATTAAGGTATGGAAGAACCTGAAGAATTTTTTATCTGTTTAAACCTTTTGCAACTACTTCACAGAATGAGTAGAAAAGCAACGGCTATTGGCTCTTCCATATCGATGCCCTCTTTATCACCATCCGGAGGACAGTGATCAGTACAGATGATGCTACAACAGGAAAAGGAGAAGGACCAAGAGAAAGAAAAGGAGGCGACACTACAGATGATTTGGCAAGGAATCCAAAATATACAAACAAGAGTAGAGAATATTGAACAAAGAACAGAGAAAACAGATGAGAAAGTGGAGCGCATACAGCAAATGATGATGAAATATGAAGATAGACTACAAAAAATTGAGGAAAAGGAAGAGCAAAGAGATAAAAAAAATCAGAGATATTGATATTAGACTGGTTGAGCTTGAATGAGATAAGAGTGGATTAGTGGGATGGGAGATGGACAGATCAGAATTTTATCTCAGATTTCAAAACAGAAGAAGAAAAGGAAGAAAATCTGGCAGAAAAAATGATAGAAATCTTAGCAGAAGCATTAGAAATTATTAAAGAAAAGATGATGGATGACATAGATGAGATGTTTCAAGTCTATACAAGATATGCAATGCAAAACAAGTTACCACGAGAAGTCCATATAAGATTTATAAAGAAATTGATTAAAACACAAATATTGCAGATTGCAAGAGAAAAAAATACTGAAGTACAAGGAGAAAGAAATCGTGGTTCTGAAGCAAATACCGAAAAGAGTGAGGGAGATGAGGAGAGAATATCAATTCCTGACTAAAATACTACTTCAAAAAGGTGTGAATTACACATGGCTGATACCAGAAGGATTAGTGCTTACATGGCAACAGCAAAAATGCAGAATAGATTCAATGGATAAAGCCAAAGCATTTTATGCAGAATTTCTTAGAGAGAAAGAAATAAAAACAAGAAAGGCTGAACCACTGATTGAACTCCAAGAGGAAGACTTAGCAATGATTGAAAAAGCAGAAGGAGCAGTAGGGGGTATGGTGGAATACAAAGAAGAACGTGAACCGAGATCCACTAGAGCAGTAAACCCTTCATATAAAATATGAATATGGAAGAGAAAAAATGATTACAATAAATATAAATGGACTCAACTTAGCCATTAAAAGAAGAAAGGTATTCCATAAATTAGAGAAATTAAAGTTTGATATAATCTGCTTGCAAGAAGTGCATATTAAAAAGCAACATGAACAGTTATTGGTACAGCCAAAATTAGAGAAAATTTTTACTTCATTACCACAATGTAAGAAAAGGGGAGTTGCTTATACACACAATTCCAGCGGAGCAAATATATGCAGATGATGAGGGAAGAACTTTGATGGTGGAAATAATAGACAATAATATGAAAATACTTTTAATAGCAATATACGCTCCAAATAACAATCAAGAATACTCCTACAGAAAACTACATATGAAAATAATTGAATTGGACTATGATAATATTTGCATGAGGGGAGATTTTAATGGCATAGTGGACGAGAAATTAGACTACAATACACACAAGGCAATAAAGCACAGTAGAAAGACACTACTGAAATCCTTTTTCAAAATGATAGAGGAAACAAATTTAAAAGATGCCTGGAGGGAAAGAAATGGAAAAATAGACAATATACTTTTTATTCCGACAGACATTCATCATGATCTAGACTAGACATGATATGAACGACAATGGAATTGATTTCTAATATAGAAGAAACTGAAATAGAAGCAAATACCTGGGCAGATCACAACCCTTGTGAGTTGGTGAGGCTGGTGGCACAGTGGACTAAGTGCTGTTTAAAGTAGCACTTAAGTTGCCAGCTGCCTGCAATTACTGCAAGTTCAAATCTCAGTAGGCTCGAGGTTGACTCAGCCTTCCATCCTTTCTAAGGTAGGTAAAATGAGGACCCAGATTGTGGAGGCAATAAGCTGACTTTGTATAAAATATACAAAAGTATGAAGGCTATTGCTTAACGCATTGTAAGCCGCTCTGACTCTCCAGAGAAGGGCGGCATATAAATCAAATTAAAAAAACAACAACAACCCAGTGACAGTGAAATGGAAAGGACAAAGGATAAGATCTAGATGGACTCTAAATAACACAGTATTAAAAGAAAAGGACTTTGTATAGAAAATGGAGAAAGAATTGGCTTTCTTTTTTAAAGAAAATAGAAAAGAGGATACATCAATGCAAAATCTTTGGAATATAATGAAAGCTTATACCAGAGATCTGATAATAGACTATATAAAGAAAAGAAATATTAAGAAAAGACAAGCCTATAAAACACTAGACTATGATTACAAGAAACTCGAAAAGGAACTTCAGAAATCTCCACAAAAGAAGGATATCAAAATAAAAATGGATACAACTAAACATAAAATGGGATTAATAGAAAAAGAAGTCTTAGCACAAAAAATCAGAACTGCTAAACAAAACTATTTTGAAGACGCTAACAAACCAGGTAGATGGTTAGCATATAAATTGAAAAAAGAGAGAGAATCAAGAAAAATAACACAACTAATGGATGACCAAAGACAAATTAGATTTGGGAATAAAGACAAGAAATTATACAAGATTATTATAGAAAACATCACTGGAGGCTTTCAAGAAGAGATTGGACTGCCATTTGTCAGAAATGGTTTAGGATCTCCTGTTTGGGTGGGGAGTTGTACTACATGACCTACAAAGTCCCTTCCAATTTTGTTAATCTGCAAGTATGCATTATTTTGTTGCTTATCATATAAAAGACAAATACTGCAGAAGCTATTATGGATATTACCAATAATATTCAGTTGCTACCTCTTCGCAATCTCATGGACCAAAGCACGTCACGCCTCTCTGTTCTTCGCTGTTTCTCAGAGTATGCCCAAATTCATGTCCATTGAATCAATGACACTATTTAACCATCTCATCCTCTGCTATCCCTTCTCTTTGTTTTCAATCTTTCCCAACATTGTTTTTCCCCCCCAGTGAGTCCTTTCTTCTCATTTGTTGGCCAAAGTATTTGAGCTTCAGTTTCAGTAACTGTCCTTCCAAAGAACAATCAGGATTGATTTCCTTTAGGATTGACTGGTATGATCTCGATCAGAACTCTTCTCCAGAACAAAACCATAGCTTTGTTGGAAAAGTGATGTCTCTTGCTTTTTAATATGAAGACATATACTGCAGAAACTATTGTGGATATTACCAATAGTGTTAGGAGGAACAATCAAACTATCTGCCTTGTATTTATTAATATTTAATTCTTTCAGACCATTTATTACTAATTTGCATAGATTGTGATCATAAGCTCTCAGTTACAAATCATTCTCCCAAACACCTGGGTAGCCTCACTTATCAATATAGCCAAAAATATTAGCAGAAGGAACTCTGTGATACTATGGTCCCTTGATAAAAGCTCCACTGCTGAGAGATTGTTTTTGCACTCTTATTACTTATATCCCCTAAATGCATACACGTCTACACATGTTAATCAACTCTATCTTCATTAAATCCTGAAAGCTGATTCCAGAAACAAAGCTGATGCATATATAGCCTCCCTAGAAATAATAATAATGTCTTCAACTCTGCAGTTCTTAATTCCAGATGTGTAGGAATCACCTTCTCATCTCAGAAGGAAATGCATCGGGTGAAATGCTCCCTGTTCGGACTGGATCGCCTGATCCGGTAGCGATGGCGGCAGATGGTTTAAAGAACCAGTAGCAAAAATCCCTGCCCCCCCCCCATACTCAGCTGAGTCGCACGATCATCAGAGGCTTTTTTTTTAACTTTTAAAAGCATTTTTTCTACAACCTTTTCCGATGAAAAAATGCTTTTAAAAGTAAAAAAGAAAAAGCCCCTGATCATCGCGCGGCTCAGCTGGGATCCTCAGAGGTTTTTCAAAGCATTTTTTTCTGCAACCTCTTGGGCGAAGAGGTTAATCACCAGAGAGGCTTTTCAAAGCATTTTTTAAAAAGCCTCTCTGACGATCCCAGCTGAGTTGCCTAATCGCCAGAGGCTTTTCAAAGCATTAGAAAAAATGCTTTGAAAAGTTAAAAAAAAAAAGTTGGCCATGCCCACCCAGTCACATTACCCCCCCCAAGCCATGCCCACAGAACCGGTAGTAACACATTTTACATTTCACCTCGAAATGCATTCAGTATAATCAGAGTTGTTATTTCATTCTCTTAAATATTAAAAAGGCCAACCTCTCAGTGATCTCTAACTAAAAATAGTTTCTGCTAAGATGCTTGGCAGATTAACACTACACATAGATAAATAAAATCATAATAGTGGCCACAGGAATTGATTTTCTATCAATGGCTTTTGGAAAGTTATAACTGGTATCTCTAGCAATGAAAGCTTGCAGAGTTTGTTAGCTCAGAAATCATCCAAAACTAAATATAGAGTATAATCCCTTCTAGTAAAATAAATTTATGAAAACCAACCAGTCAAATCCCTGATCGGAAATGATTTCCGTCCCTATCCTTCAATTAAATAATGAAGGAGTAGTTCACTAGAACGTCTTCTTCTTTTGAATTTTCCCCAGAAGTGGTGTTTAATTGTGAAGAAGAAAAAGAAAAGTTATCTCTTCCGGGTATGTAAATAATTTTTTCCAAAGCAGAGAAAATACTAACCCACCCAGATGAGGTTTTTTATTTTTTTGGATGCCTTCAAATCAGTGTCCATTCTTGAAGTTGCAAATCCCTGCAATTTTCCTGGCAAGATTTCAGAAGTGGTTTACCATTGCCTGTTTCGTGGAACTGAAAGGGTGACTGACATAAAGCCATCCAGAAGGCTTTCATGCCTAAAGAGCGATTAGAAGTCACAGTCTCTTGCCTTTAAACCTGATCCCTTAATAATTTCATCAAATTGACTCTCTACCCAGACTTTTTTTTGTGTAGCAAATAACTAGCTAGAGAAAGTTGGCCTTGAGTGCTGTTCTATAAATTCTTGAGTCAAGCCTATCTGGTTTCCTTCAAAGCTAGTTTTTTTCTGGAGATCTGTCATTTTAAATAGAAACGTCTATTCTTTCATTGTTGCATGTCCACTTTTGAGGCCACATCATCTATTTTTTTCAGCCTGTCCATATTTTGTTTTGCTGTTATTTTTTTCCAATAAACTTTAAATATTATGTTAAATAGATAACAGTTTAAATGGGAGCCAAATATGGAAGACAGTGTAGGAATGTGGATTCAGAAGCTGAATATTAAGCAGCCAGGCCACAGAAACCGCTTTACTGGTAATCTCCTTCAGTTTTATTAGCTATTTAGATGACCCCAGGCCTGATCCTTGGGTACTTGTGGCTATGAGAAGATGAAACTTGAATTTTCCCTTTTCCCCTTATTTGGGAATAAAGCAAACTTGGCAGAGCAATACTCTGATAAACTTTCTGGAACTCAGCAGTTTTGGGAAAGGTGATGTGAAGTGCACCTGGAGGGAGCTGGGGCAGTACAAGTGAAGTTGGGTCAACGGATTGGTTTTTTGACCTGAGCCCCATGATTTCTCTGGCTTTTTGCCCTCTATGTCTGAAAAGTTATTGGTGCTGCATTTGTCCTGCTGAGCTTCTTCTAACATTTCATCTCTCTTATTTTCTGTCATCTAGAAACTGAGATATCTGTCTAATTCCAATGTGTCCTATGTTTTGTTCAGATAGTGCCTATCTGGGGGCAGGAAGTGAGAGGGTAGTGAATACCATGTTTCCCCAAAAATAAGACCCTGTCTTATATTTTTTTGAACCCTGAAATAAGTACTTGGCCTTATTGCCATGCACTCAAAAGCCCAATTGGGCTTATTATCAGGGGATGTCTTATTTTGGGGAAAACAGGGGAGGATAGTGGGGAGAGGATAGTGAATAGAAGTGGATTGATGGTCAATTGGGTGGATAGTTGGTGTCCCATGGCAATGACTGTTGACCCTATACTTACATTTCCTATATGCTAAAATAATTCACAAACTGCTATGGGACTGAGGTTTGCTTACTGCTATGTAGTTACTACATCTATATTTCTGAGGTAGGCAAGTCAATTTTCTCCAAGCACTTTTGGTTTTCTCCTGACTTCCAGTGTAAATGAAAAGACATATTTTACAGCATGATTTACTTGTACAAATCTATAAATCCACTACAAGAAAAATGTAGCAAATTAGGGAAAGCTTGGTTTAATCAATAATCATGTTTACAGGAAATTTGGCATAATAGTCTTTTGACAGAAAAGGCTACCTGCTGCTAAGAACTCTGTAATCAGAAGAATCCATTAGAATTGAATAGAAACCTGATAATTTATTGACTATAAAAAGCAGAGATTCCCATTACATTCAACTTATATTTTAGCCAACAGTCCAAGGATGTTATATAGTTTAACATTCTTGTGTTGCTTTGCACTTTTGTTTTAATAATGCTAAGATATTTCTGATATTGATATTTGTGAATGTTAAAAAACAGACCAAATTGTATTCCTGAAGTTCTATAATCAAAGACATTCTACTTATAATAGCAGAAGCTAACTCTTTTTGAAAAGACGACTCTTAAGTAACTGCCAAAAATATTCTGCTTCATATACTACATAGAAGAATTTCAAGAAAATATAGGAACAATTGTGGGATTTTAAAAACTGTCAAAACTGACAGTTCTTATTGTTCAGACATTTTAAGAAGAGGGCTAAATTTTTCTTAATAATAACTATGAAAAAATCAGAATAAAAATAAACGTCAAGCTAATTGGAATTTTTCTTTGCTTTTTACATAGTTCAGCTTCATTTAGTAATATCAATTTTTACTTGCATGAATCATGGGAGAAATCAAGCAAGTGAATTGAAGCATAGAGATAATATATCTGGTAAATGATTAATATTTTTAAAAATAATGTAGAAAAAAATTCCAAGTGATTTCTTTATGTTAACAAGAAATTAAAGTTATTTCTATTTTACTCAATGTATGTGATGTTCACCATTTTCCAGTCAATGTAATCATTGTAACGTCATTATGTAATGTAATGTAATCTCATTAAAACATAATGAAAAATATTATGAGCAAATACTTGTCTATTGATACACACAGTTACCTTCATGAACAATTTTTCTGAATTCATTGAACAATCAAGGACAGACTAGTATATTATTTTGTTGACTTTTTTGAGGACTATTGCATCAAACAGGGATGAAGTTTATGACAATCTGGAAGCATTCCAAAATAAATATTATTTTTAATATTTGAAGTCTTCTAAGATTTTGGTAAAGAACACAAACATCTTACAAGAAAGACAATGAATGAGAATGTCCAAATCACTTGACATTTAGGCCATTTTAAACATCTACATGTTAATTTAAACTCCAGAATCAGCTCTCATCTACATATCTATCATATCTTCATTGACCATCAATATTCTGTGTACCACAAGTTGAAATTTTACAGGACTCTCCCTCAACTATTTCTGCACTGTAATGTATTCCATTTATATCCTGTGCTTCCAGGAATCTATACATGGGGTAATACAAGTTAACCTGTGCACTATAAAATTGTTTTAGTGCAGCTTGTGATCCTCAGATAAAGGAACACTGAAGCAAAGTTATAAAAATATACAGACAATATATGATCATGAAAAAACGTAATGGAATAAAATAGAACATAATTATTCCTGGTTAAAATGTCCATCAGAAATAATCTAAACAAAATTCATGAAATAAAAGTGACATATTTGGTATCTTAGAATCATTTTCTTTTAACATTACCAAATATAAATTATCAATTGTATCTTGGATTCATTCTCCCCTCTCCCCTCTGTTGTGTTCTTCATTTGGGTAATTGAGTACATTATCCGGGTTTTATAACAAATGTCTACAGTAAATGTGTTTAAGATTGGTAAAACGTCCTTACATGTTTTTGATAGAAAATAATGTAATGTTACACTGTAATAAGAAACAGCTTAAATTCATACATAGGAAGTTATATAAAGAACCTGCATTATTAAAACAGCCTGTCCTTCTCCCAAAAAAACTAGCTGAGCAAAACTTAAATGTCTTGATATCTTTGAATTAATTTGATTAGGCTGTGATTTATTATATTGAAAGTTTTTAAAAGAAACTAAATATGATTGCCAAGGCACAAAACCGACCCATAACTTTGCATATACTTAGTGCATATCAAACCCATCCAATTATCCACTTCTATCCAAACCAAGCAAGCAACCAACCATGTATCCAAAAATATAAATTATTTAAGGCAAAGAGTGCATAGAGTATGCATAAAGTATACATCCAGTTGGCTTAAATCAGAAGCTAAGAGAAACCCACACTATACTATCTTGTATTCTAAGATGCACCTCTCCTAGGCATGTTAATTTTGTTTCAGAAAAGACAGGGAAATCTAGCATTCATACCAATGTCTATTGTAGATAGTTACAGATGGGGGTCAATCTATAAAATTAAGTGATTTCCAAATCAATTCAGTTCAATGAAATGCATTTTAATGTTGCCTATAGGATATACCTCAATAGCTTCTAACTGACTTTCAGTATTGGAAGAGTGTATCAGCCTGCCAGATTCTTGGGGATGATGATGCAGAAACCAATTCATTGTGAAGCTGGCATAATACACAACAGCCCTAGGCTGACAGCAAATAAAAACTCTTATTCACATTCAAGCCTGAAATGAATTCATAGGGAGCTTTAACAGCAGGGCTGATTTTTCTAATTCAGCTATTACTGTGGCTATATATCAACAAGACAGTCACAATCCATGACCCAAAGCTTAGCAATTAAAAAGCCTGCCCTCTCAATCCCTCACTGTTCAGCCATTAATGCACAGAGACTAGTAAACAAATGCTGTCAAACAAGGTTATAGGAAATTCAAGAATCCTAGCAAGCTAGGTTTAGATATTAACAATAACTGAAGCTAGCAGATTTATATTTTAACCTCATCCCTGAAGTATTAGGAAAAGATAAGTGGCTGCTTTAAGCTATAATGTTTTTCATTTGATTTTTTCTCTAGGAGAAAAAGCAATTGCTTTCAGCTGTATCTATGTGGAATATTATCTATGGCAGAACTTTCAGTGCAAAATAGCACTAACAAAGAAGAATAAGTTATTGTGTTGACCAATTTATGTTTCATTTCAAGGCTAAAATTTTACTTCGCTTGTACCAGAATTGGATTACCTTAAATTCTGAATCAATGATTTCTACATTATAACTGACAATTAGCATGGACATATAGACTTAGCAACATTACACTGAATTCAAATTTGGTCTTGAAGAGAATTAAACAATGAATTGATAGCATTTAAATTACTTAAGACATACTTGTCCCATTAATTTCAGAAGGTCTCTTCAAATCATGAGCCTGGATCCAATCAACTATCTTGCTGTCTGTCTACTCCTAATAGCCAAATAAAACCTGAATAGAAGTTCAATCAGGTCCTTCCAGAATCCATTTGGAAATATTCATAATGTTCAGTCCTATTGTACAACTTCTCTTTCACGGTCTGTAGACATCACATTTTGATCAAAGACTTAATTTGATTATTCACATGCAAGAACAGAGTCTTTCTTATAATGTACCTTCAAAAACATATGGGAAATTCTTGGGGCAAAAATGCATTAAGATTAAAAGTTTGGAACAAAAATCCCAGAGATATTTGAAAAATATAGATTGTATCAACTTACTTTCTTAAAAATTTATAGTGCTTGGAAGGGAAAAATGAGATATAATTATATAAAAATAATGAACAATGACTTCACCAAATTATATTGTTGTTTTAATTCTTACTAGAAGCCACACATTGAAGACTGAGACAGACAGATGTGGAAAAAGGAAACTGGAGATACACTGCAAATATTAACAGTTGTCTGCAAGTTACTCACATTGAACTTACATGCATGGATTGCAATGGAAGTTGACTAAGCAGAGCAAATAAAGTTAGAGTTTCTTTTTCACAGAAAAGAAAGAATTCTGAATTTCTGTGCTCACTTGTCCAAGATAGATAGAATTGTTATACTTCATAGGAATAAATTAATATAAAAACTTCTTTTGGAATGCAAAACCCTCTTTTTAAATTAAAACAGAATGGACAGATAATTCATTGTGCTGAAAATAATAATAACAGCAACAATAACAGCAACAATACCCAGCACATAATTTATTTGGTTTCTTATCTGAATTAACTTTGTTCAGTGCTACTGGGAAAAAACATGCTCTAATAATTAGGAAGCTTCAAATGAAAAAATATTTTTATAAATGAATCAAATATTAGGACTAATGGAATTATTTTAAAACAAACTGAGGATTTTGTCAAACTATGTATTCTTCTAAAACTGAAGCAGACAATGCTGACAGTTAATAGCTAATTGTACCTTTGTACACTTAGAATAATTAAATAAAATCTGCTAGGTTTAAAAAACTACCTTTAGCAGTTTGTCAAATTAGTGTTACACTAATTTCTTCCCAAACTGAAAATAACAGAGTTAAAACTCCATGGTATTTACTTACAGAAATCCTGTGGCTCCATCACTTGCAACAGCCAATTTTCCTTTGGTACCACAGCAGAGGAATGACTTAATGCTTTTCTGCAGAAGGAAGAGTAATCTTGAATGGCAGATTGCCTCTGGTGAAGCTTTCTAATGAGATCTGTTTTCAGCCAGCCATGTGAAAACAGAGCTTCTTTACACACCTTTGGTGTATAGTTGAAGTCAAAAAGAATGAGCATGTAGCTTTGCTTATGTTTAGAGTGCTGAAGGCTAGTTGTTCTCCAATTGGCAAGCACCTAGCCAAAAGCAGCCAATCATTGACTTTGCCTTTTCTCAGGGAAACTCCTGCCCATTTATTTAGCATCCTTAGCTGCCATATTTTCTAGGATAGCCTTGATCCTAAGATCTTCTGGAGCGGGTGGAGAGATTATACAGCCTCTTTTTTTCCGCATACCCTCACACCCATTAGCCATTCTGCTATATTTTTAGGGCTGAGGAATTGTCATGGGAGAGTTCAGATGCATTCCGAGTTTCCACTTATACAGAGAAGAGGAGGGAGAGTGTCTGAGCTCAACAATTACCGATTCCATCACCATGGAAACTGACTGGATGCAGGGAGCTGGATTTGTGTAGAACATCTGCTGCCAAGCTCATAAGCAAATGCAATCTCATCTCCCTTCTACTCCTCCCAAATGCTTATCTCACTGAGAGTTTATCTGCATGAAACATGAAATATGGGAAATGTATGCAACCATGAGCATATGTGTGTATGTTTGCAAGACACAGAGCGAATGAATAAATGTATCTTCAAAGATGTAGTCATTCTATTCCATTAAATACCTATGCTCATGGATATAACTACTGTATAACCAACAGCTGCATATCTTTATGACAATAAAGAGAAATGCTTTATAATAGTTAAAAAGGTATCGGAAACATTGCATAATTACCAAAGTTAATTACAAAGTTTTTATAGATCATATATTGATAATTTAGAATATCATCTGCTTCAGACATTAGATATTTTCATTTCATTATAGTGAATTTGCCATGATTCCTCTCTAACAGAAAACTAAGCACTGAAGCAAAAATAGAACAACTAGGGAAAATAGAGTATAGACATACTCTATGTATGAAGAGTAGAGTATAAAGTAGAGTATATACATACTATGGATATGCTCCGTATAACCAAAGCATTTTATTCCAGATTTTACTTGAATTGTTTTTCAAGATCTAAAAGATAGTTATAGCACATTTTATTAACATTCTGTATTCTAAATAAAAGAAATTATGTATTTCAGTACATGCCAAAAATTCATTATACTTTTCTTTGAAATGATAAGAAAATAACTAAAACATATTTATACATAAAGAAATAATTTATTACTAGTAATTAATATAATTATTTACTAATATGTTTTTGCAAAATAACTGTGGTAAATTGCACATAAACCCGCAGGGAACTATTTTAATTGATTGTAGTAAATTCAATTTATATTCAGAGGTTAGCCTCTAAAATGAGAAAAAAAAATAACTGGAATAAATGTAGAAACAGGTGATTTAATTGTTCCATGTGTGGGAAAAAACAGGCTAAAAGGCAGGTATTATTTTTGATGACATTACAGGTTGCATTGGAATTATGGTCATTAAATCATGGTGGTCATTAAGTGAGTCGTCACCTGACCGTACCCAATTCTATGATTTTTTTTTTTTGTAGCGATCATTAAGCAAATGTAGTGATTGTTAAATGAATCCTTAACATCCAAATGAGTGGGTTTTTTTCCAGAAGCCAAAAGTAAAGGCCAGAAACCACTAAAAATCGTGATTGTGTAATTGTGCAATAAATGCAAGCTGGTTGTCAAGTATCTTAAATGCTGTCACACAACCTTGGGTGTGTGTGGGTGAAAACTTCAAAATCGAGTCAATAGTTTTGGGGAGGTCCCTTGTAACTTTGAGCAGTTACTAAGCAACTGGTCGTTAAGCATTGCCTAACTGTAAGAAATGTGAAACTATTGGGACAGGACTAGAGTATATATAGTCTGTTTTCTCATAGAAGCTATGAGCAATACTTTTAATCATTGTAACTGTTAAAATCTATAAAGAGTTAAACCAGAGGTCTTGAAGTCATACTTAATATGTATAATTTAAAATTATAGACTTTGGGACACTCTGAAAATATTGAGTAGCAGAAGAACAACAATATGGCATTGGCACACTTCAGGATGCTGCTTGTATATGTGATCTGGGTTTGGAGCAGTGGTGAAATCTAAAAATTGTTGCTACCGGTTCTGTGGGTGTGGCTTGGTGGTCATGTGACCAGGTGGGCATGGCCAACTTGATGTCATGTACGTCACTCACTGTTAGAGCTAGGAACTGCACATTCTGAAGCACATTCTGCCCTTCTGAAGCCCCCAACATTTTGAGTTTCCCTCCACCATCTGGCTTAACTGCCCAAGTGAATCTCGGAGCCTCTCTTGCCCCGCTCTCCATCCCGGAGGGCCGTGCATCCCCCCACCAATCCTCCATACAAACCATCTGCCCCATTTCTGCAAAGGTTTGGGGTCTTAGGGCTCCAAAGCAGCTGACTGAATTCCCACCCACCCAGCCACCTGCCTGTTCTCTTTGACTGCTGGTGCCACTCCAGGAATTCAGCCTCCGGAGTCCTGTGCACTGGGAGAAGGAGGCTCAGCTGTGCCGCTGTTTCCTGGCGACGAAGAAGCAGAGCAAGAAGGGCAGAAGCACCCCGCGCAGGAAGAGGGCCAGGGCTAGCTGTGCCACCACAGAGCCTGCAGTGCTTTCCCTTCAGCCTGGGTGGCGGCGCTTACCCAGACAGGCCAGTGTGGGTAGCCCTTCATCTTGGTGCTCCCTTGCCTGTTGCCGCCATTGTCGCCTCCCTCCCTCCCCACCTGGCTGCAGACATCCAACCTCCCAGAGCCTTGCCATGCTGCTGCTGTTCGCGTTCTTCCTTCTCTTGCTACAAAACGAAAGCAAGTACTCTGGGAGGGCAGAGAGGACCCGAGGCAGAGGGGAAAGGCAAGTGAGCAGCAGCTGGCCAAAGGCCCCATGGAAGCTGAGTGCGCCAAGCCCAAAAGGCGAGCAAGCCTCGCCATGTCCCTCCGAGGAGCTGAACGCAGCGGGTCTCCCTCCCCCCTGCCACCAGCATTGGCGTTACCTTCTAGATCCTCTGCCAGCATATTCAGCATGCCCAATGGAGCCAGCATGTTGGTAAGGCTGATGGCGTGTGGCCCTTGGTGGAGATGCAGCTGCTGCTCTGGGGCTGAGAGGGGCGGTGGTGCTCCGGGAGGGCAGGTGGATGTCTGGCCATGGAGCTGCTGCACATGTCCCAGGGCAGTGCAGTGGCAGCATCTCCACCAAGGGCTGCCCGCCCACCCACTGGCTGGGCCGGACATAGACCTCAGAAGGCAAGGAGTGGGGGACTGCCAGGAAGGCAGTGTGGAAGGCAGGCAAGCATGGCAGGACTGCGAGCCATGGACCGGTTCAGGGGCGTGGCTAGTCAGTGATTGCTACCGATTCGGTGAACCAGCCCCAATATCCGCTACCGGTTCACCCGAACCGGTCCGAACCAGTAGCATTTCACCCCTGGTTTGGAGGATGATCAAATCATGTCCTCTTGGCTCTGGAGTTCTCTGGGCTAGCCCCCGCTGCAGGGAACTGGATCTTATTTGATTGGCCACCTCCAGAGACTGATGGACCCAACTGGGTTTTAGAAGGAGGCTCGGAAGCATGGTGCAATCAAGGCCTTGGTTGCGGCTTGGAATAAGAATTCAACTGGGATCTTGGGATAGATTATGACTGGGTGGATGCTATATGTTTATGGAGCCAGAGACACTCCATAATTTACTAAGGACCTTCATGATATGAAGTAACACAAGAGATGACTAGAACTGAGGTATGAAACATACGGTCCATGGGCCGCATGTGAGGTCACAAAACTCCTAACTGCATCTCAAACCAAAGTAAAATTCAATTGGGAAATATTTAACAAAATCAAATAAAACACACATACACATACACACACCACCAACAACAAAAAAACAACCAATCCTGCACAAGTTCAACTTAACTGCAGCTATAAGGATCTTTTGACAAGATCTCAAATCTGGAGTGTGCCTTCTCTATGGAGCTTGTTAAAGGCAGGAAAAAGATGTGATCTCTCAAATAACTCGGTCTCTTATATGTAGGGTTTTAAAAGTGAAAATTGGCATTTTGAATTGCACCTGCATGCCATCTGGAAGTCAGTGCAGCTCACAGAGTAGCACTGTAGATGGCATTGCAAATTGTACTCATAATTACCTATGCTGCTGCATTCTGGACCAATGGAGCTTTCAGATGATTTCCAAGGGTAGCTCCATGTATAGTATGTTGCAATAATCAGTCAGGTGATGACCAAGGATGAGTGACCATGAACATTTTAAAACAAATTGATAAATCTGTAATGTTTCTTGTTTCTTTTACACTTTTTATTTGTGTGTGTGTGTGTGTGTGTGTGTGTGTGTGTGTGTGTGTGTGAATGTATTTATTTATTTATTTTATCGCATTTCTATGCTGCCCAACTCCCAAGAGACTCTGAAGGTATGTATGTATGTATGTATAAAAAAGCTGTATCTAATTGCTAACATATTTTAATATGAAGCAATAAACAAATAAGCATATCTGGCCCCATTTTTATTTCAGTTTCACACCACAGGCATACAGTACTGCTAAAGAAAGACAAACAGTGGAGTTGATTGAACATAGATAGGAGTCTTTATTAGGATTTATCTTGTGGCGATGATTATTTCTTGGCTCTGATAACATCTACTTAGCCAACTGGCAATCTTATTTAGGGTAACCAGGTCCCTTCTGAGTAAGAAGGGACGTGGAAGCCCTTGCAGGGCTGCTGTGAGGAATATTTTTGACACCTGCTGAATAAAGATGTGTGGCTTCATTTGGAGTTAAATGCTGGCAGGGCAATTTCTTTAGAAGTAATGAGGGCACTTCTAAGCTTGGTTATCTGGGCAGAGTTTTGAGCTTACTCTTAAGGAAGTTAACAAAATCCTCAGGGCTTTGCCACATGTCTTTTGAACCCTCCCCTTCCTTGTTGGTTAAGGTCTAAAAGTGGCACATGGTTGAGTCCAAGTGGTGATTAATACTTCATTGCCAGCTATCTTGATGTAGTGGTTACACCTAGAAATCAGAAGTCTGTGAGTTCTAGGCCTCCTTACACATGAAAACTGGCTGGGTGACTTTGGGCCATTCTTACTCAGCCCAATCTATCTCACAGTTGTTTTTATGAGGAAAATAGCCATGTTTAGCTGGTTTTGTTTGCAGTAGGTGTTACATATAAAATATTTGCTGTCTTGAAATACATATTAAAAACTGGGATAAATCACAACACCAGTAATTGTAGGAGGAACTGGTGCTGCTTCACTTGAAGGAGACAGTGGTACAACCCCCTTCTTAACAAGCCTTGGATTCAATTATATTAAATGATTTTTGTTTAGTCTCCAACTTCTCTTTTTAGAAAAAGTTATTAAGAGGAGGGTCAGCACTCATTTTCAGAAGGCTTGGATAAATCTGAACTCTTTTCAGTTGGGGGTTCAGATCAGATTATAACATTGCAACAGTATTAGTTGCACTGGTAGATGGCCTATGAAAGGTTCAGGATCATGGTATGAATTTCAGGATGCTGGCTATCATCTTTAAATGACATTGAACCAGGTTCCCTCTCTCCTCCTAAGGATATCTACCCATTCCATCAGGTCAGATAAGGTGGGAATGCTCCAGGTCTTTTCTGAAATGCTGTCAACTAAGCAGGACTTCTCCAAAGCTGCCCTTTGGAACACCATTCTCCCAAGATTTACAGAATACTGGTTCTTCCCATAAATACTGTGATAATATGATAAGATAATAAATGGTAGTATGGGAGAATGTTGCCCTGGGTGCTGTAAGAATTTTACAACATTCTTATATAGTAATTCTTATTGTTATTTTTTCTGATTGCTGGTTTTTGTTTTTGTTTTGATAAATAAAGAAAACAAAAACAAAAAACAAATGTCCGTCTGGAATGTGACAATCACGTGAATGAGAATACTATCTTAACCAAGGAATGCTACCAAAGTAAATCCAACATTAATTTAAGTCGGTGACTATTTCTCATTAAGTAACACAGTAGTGAAACACTTGCTGCAATATTTTATTTAATACTATAGCTTCATAGATAGTGTGCATAGTGTTTATTTGTCATAAGGTTTAGATTTATCAACTTCTATTTACTAGGTGTTTGAAGGAAATGTTTACAAATAGAGAAAAAGCTTCCTACCAATGTTTTTAATCACTGAAATAATTAATGGGGAATTTGTATGTTTACCTTTTAAATATTTGGGTCTTATATGAGAATCCAGTCTTTCCATAATGTATATTAAAAAAACTGAGAATAGAAACTGCACCTATTTCTTGCATTGTTCTCACACAATTATGCCTTTTAACTGTAATCCTGTAATCCTGTTAACACAGTTCTCATTTATTTCAGTGAATGG
Organism: Ptyas mucosa; assembly: GCA_012654045.1. Classification (NCBI taxonomy): domain Eukaryota; kingdom Metazoa; phylum Chordata; class Lepidosauria; order Squamata; family Colubridae; genus Ptyas; species Ptyas mucosa. The sequence continues at coordinate 2,425,631 of WNWU01013435.1, forward strand.
CCATTTGAAACCAATGGAAGAATTTATACAATATAACTACCCTGTTTCCCCCCAAATAAGACATCTTCTGATAATAAGCCCAATCAGGCTTTTGAGCGCATGGCAATAAGGCAAGCGCTTATTTCAGGGTTCAAAAAAAATATAAGACAGGGTCTTATTTTCGGGGAAACACGGTATATTTAAATATCTCCCAAATTTGTAATACAGCTAGAGATAAATAAAGCTGTACAAAAGAAAACTCACCACTGATAATAATGTAGATTGTTGAATATATCTCCATCCTGTGAAAGGAAAATGATTTAGATACTTGTTTTAAATCTGAACTTAGTTTGTTTCTTTCTAAGTATCTTGAATCAACAACTCACTGTCTGAAAATTCACTATTTTACATTCCAAATATACCTTAAATGTCTAGTATAGGGAATACCACTTAAAGTAATGAAAATTATGAAAACCTACGTTTGTTCATATTCAGTGTTAAGTCACTTGATGTTTTGTTTGATTTTGGCTTAGAATGTTGTATGCAACCAACCATTGTTCTTTATTCAATAAACAAACAAACAATACTTTAGCATATATTTAGGATAATGTATAACCCATGTCAAGTACATAGTCCTTATAATCCAAGAATTCAAAAACTGGTTTTGTAGTGTTCTTTTGCTATGTATATAATAAGCATTTCAAAATCAGAAAAAATACCTATTTTTTAAAAAAGACATAAAGTAAGATGTATTTGTTATTTATCTGTATCTTACACAAATCTTTGATTATTTCTATCTCTGAACAATATTTTCCTTCTTTTCCATAAAGACTTTTGTGCAGGATTCATTTTTTAATAACTCCAAAGAGTTTATAGTATATGGTTCCTTAGTAGCACTATTTGTTTCATGGAGGTCAACTTTACTTTTCCATCAGTTCTACTTCTACTATATTCTTTATTGGCCAAGTGTGATTGGACACACAAGGAAGTTGTCACTGATGACAAATATACTTTCAGTATACATAAGATCATAAGATACAACCAACGAAGTGATAGTCAAAAGATACCAATAGGAGCAGATAATAGGAAAGATGAGAAGAATAATAGTAGTACAGCCCTACTACATAGTTAAATATCCTTAGGCATAAGACAGTGCTGTGGGAATTAGGTGTTTAGCAGAGTGATGGCATGGAGAAAAAAAATTTCTGTCTAATTGTTTTGGCATGCAATGCCCTATAGCAGCATTCTAAAGGGAGGAATTGACAGAATTTATGTCCAGTATATGAGGGGTCTGTAGATACTTTTTCAGCTCTCTTTCTGACAGAAACATGCTGGTTGTAATTGTTCTTTTTTCTGCAGTCTTAACTATTTTTTTTAGTTTCTGTACCAAACCAGTTATAGAACTACAAATTATTTCTCTGTAGAACTTTATCAGCAGCTCCTTGGGCAGTCTGGACTTTCTGAGTTGGCACAGGAAGAACATTCTTTGTTCTGCCTTTTTAATGACAGTTCTAATGTTAGGTGTTCATTTCAAGTCATGGGATATTATAGAACCCAGAAACCTGAAACTCTCTACTGTTGATACTATGTTGTCTAATATTGTAAAAGGTAGTATAATAGCAGAATCTAAAATCTATCATCTCTATAGTTTTATGTGTGTTCTGCTCCAGATTGTTCCGGCTGCACCATAGATCTAGTTGTTCAACCATCCATCTGTACGCAGATTCATCACCATCTTGAATGACACCAATGACTCTTGGCTATATAGAGAAAAGAGTAATGAAGAGAGCACACAATCCTGGGAGGCACCGGTGCTGATTCAACAGGTATTCAATGTGATTTTACCTAGATGAGTCAGTTTAGAGAGAAGAATTCTAGAATGATGGTATTGAATGTTGACTTGAAGTCTACCAAAAATTATCCTTGCATAGATCCTTGGGGATTCAAGATGTTGTAAGATGTAGCCCTACTCAAGGGTCCTCTTTGTAGACTTTAGTTCAGCATTCAATACCATCATACCGGGCATTCTTCTAACTAAACTAAATCAGCGAGCGGTACTTGAACACACTTGTAAGTGGATCACAAGCTTCCTAACAGACAGGAAGCAACAGGTGAAGCTAGGCAAAATCACATCACATACCTGTACAATTAGCATAGGAACCCCCCAGGGCTGTGTGCTCTCTCCACTTTTCTTCTCTCTATATGCCAACGACTGCATCTCAAACGATCCGCCTGTTAAACTACTGAAGTTTGCAGATGATACAATAGTGATTGGTCTCATTTGAGACAATGATGAATCCGCATACAGACGGGAGGTTGAACAACTAGCCTCATGGTGTGACCGGAACAACCTGGAACAGAGGTTGACTTCGAGGCGCCTTGTTTATGGGGTGCCGCAAGGGTCAGAAGGGGCGAGAGCCCCTTCTGTTCAACATTTATGTGAAGCTGCTGGGGTGAAGTGCCATCAGTACACTGATGATACTCAGCTGTACATCTCCACCCCGGACCACCCCAATGATGCCCTTGACATGATGTCCTGGTGCCTGGAGGCCGTGCAGATCTGGATGGGGAGAAACAAGCTCAGACTCAACCCTTCCAAGACCGAGTGGCTGTGGTTTCCAGTGTCCCGATATAGCCAGCTAGCTCCATCGCTGACTATTGGGGGCGAGATCTTGAGCCCCTCAGAGAGGGCATGCAACTTGGGTGTTCTCCTGGATGCATGGCTGTTTTTAGAAGATCATATGACGGCTGTGGCCAGGGGAGCTTTTTATCAGGTTCGTGTCCCTTTCTGGACTGGGACGTCTTGCGCACAGTCACTCACGCCCTCGTCCCATCCCGTCTGGACTACCCCCTTGTACCCAGTACATCCCCCACCCCCTTGTATCCAGTAGAGCCGGTTCTCTCCCCCTGGACAGTCTGCTGGGCTGGGGAGAAGGGAAGCCCCGATCCTTCCCCCACCCCCTTGTATCCAGCGGAGTCCGTTCTCTACCCCTTGGCAGAGGAGCGGAGGCATCGGCTGCCTCTCTGCTCAGTTGCGAGCGAGCGAGCAGCCGGCCAGCCGCGGGAGAAGCTGTAAAAAGCTGCAAGCCTCCCTGCAACCCCTAAAGCCAAAAAGAGGCATGGAGGAGGGGCGCCGCACCCCCCCACACACCCCATTTTGGCTTTAGGAAGTCTCCCTGCAATCCTGGGAGCCAAAACGGTTGCAGGAAAAAAGGCCTTTTTGGGGGTGACTCGAATATAAGCCGAGGGGGGCTTTTTTTCAGCCTGAAAAATGTGCTGAAAAACTCGGCTTATAGTCGAGTATATACAGTACATTATCAATGGGACCTAAAGCAGAATATTATTATACAAATATTACTATGTTCTGCCTACTTGGTTAACCATACTATTCTCCATAGAATTACATTCTCACCCACCATCTGCCAATTTTTTGCATTTTCTTGTAACAATTATTTTGTATTCTGTGACCAAAAACATACTCAACCTCATCCAGGTATTCTACTCCTATCCCAAAAATAATTTAAACAGTTTTACTATATTTTTGCAAAATGCGGAGTTCTGTTCAATTTATATGAGTGATGGCACACATAATATTTGCATGGACTGGTTAAACGATAGAAAGACAGCAAGCATCTGTAGCAAATTGTTACTGTAAATTCACACTTCTAAAGGAAGTGTTCCTATTCATGGCTCATGTTGTCTGCATTTCCAGGTTATTATTGCTGTAAAGCAACCTTTTTCATCCTAATACCATCCAGTTATGTTGGCTTGTCTTTCCCATCAGATCAATCAGGCATTGCTGAGTCTGAGTCCAACATATCTGGAGGGCACCATCTAGAGAAGGCTATTTTAAGGTTATGAAGTAGCAACAGGGTATGTAGGAAGGCAAGATACTTGACTACATTGTGAAGGCCTGAATACTGAATTGAATAGGAACATGGTAAATATGGTAGGTTAAGGGAAGTGGTCCCTACAGTTATATTTATGCATATCTTGATTCTTGAAACATGTCCTTCTCTTTTGGACAGTGTCAGTTTAAGTTATCTAAGCAATTATACTTTACTTCTGAAGATGAAATAATAAGATATTGCACAAACTGTTTGAAACATCATACTGGAGGAACATGGTAACAAGGTTGTACATGTTTCCATTAAGTTAAAAAGATTAAAAAGCACATCATGTTACTATAGTTGATGCCACTCTCACCCTCATTCTTTTTTTATTGCCAACTTTTCTGTCTATTTTGAGAAGATGATATCTAACTATTGACATTGTACTTTCTAGTAGGAAGAAGCAGCTGTTGAAAAGCACCCTCTGAACTTCCTTTTCCAACAAACTTATTTCAGATTCAGCCCACATACTAGGTCCAGTTCTGCCTATTTTCTGGTGTGCACTTCCTAAAACTTTTGCATCTATTTAGCATTTTCATTTATCTAACAAGTTTCCTAGTAACTGATTTTCTGAGTGCTCCCGAATGTCAACCATTCCCTTGAATAGAGTTGTAGTGTGCTCTGTGGATATTGCTATGATTGACATGTTGATAACAATCCATCATAGAGCATTATTCTTCTTAGCTCACTTTGCTTTAAATTCAGTTTAAGTATTTAAAGAGAAAGTCAACTACATAACTTTTCACCCTGCTTGCTCCTTATATTTTTTAAAAGAAACTATCTGAACATGATGGAACTAAAAAGAAAAACAAAGTTATTAAAATTACCCGCTAAGCTTTGCAACACACACAGAATACGGTAATTAAGCTAAATAAACTGTACCAGTAACAAAATTTAATACAATGTTCAAGGAAAAGCTTTCTTACTGCAAAGTTATCTCTTCTAGCTTTTTAAATAGCCCATATAACCCAAACATTAAATCAAAAGTCTATCAACTAATAGGAGGAAACCAATATTTGGTAATCTTTTTTTTTTTCTTCCATTCAATTGTATCTGATTCTTGGAAATTGCTTTGTCAAATCCCTGTAATTTCAGAAGTGGCTTGCAGTTTACCTCTTTCCTAGGGCTGAGGGAAAGTGACTGGCCGAAAGTCCCCCAGCTGGTTTAGTGGACTTTAACTTATGGTCTTCCCAGTTTTTAGCCTGATGTCTTAACCACTACATCAAACAGGCTCTCAATGCTACACTTCAGAGAGGCATATTTTAATGTCTCAGTTGTATTCCACCAACCTAGCAACTTCACACATTTATTTCAGCATGGTTATCAAAATAGATTCTAGACCAGAACAAAGTTGCTTTAGTAATGGTGGGGGATAATCTTTTACAGAAAGATAGGAAGCTTGTAGCAATGTTAGTTATCCTTGATCTTTTGTAACAATATAATTAAGAAAATTATACTTTTTAGAAAATAAAGCAAAAAATTGGGAACACCTGTGATGGTTCTGTGATTTGTGTTTGTATTCCAGAAGATGATATTAGACAATAGCTGTTTTAGCTTCTTGGTAGTAATGCTAAAGGGTTCTACTGTGATGGATCCCCTACAGTCCCCAGGCTACCATGTAATCACTGGAAACCAGTATCGAAGAATCTGTAGAATGGATTTTGCAAGAAAAATGTCATCATCATTCAAAAATTTTCCCTTTTCATTCAATTAAGATTTTATCATATTATTTTATACATTAGACCAGCTGAAACACAATTCAAATATAAGGAATTGTTTACTAAAGAATACTGTTGTGTGATTTAACAGCTATACCTGAGAATAACACATTTCTCAAAAGTCATGCATGCAGAGGGGCTGTTCAAAGAATCAATTTGGTTTTTTTATATAAAATAATTTTTATTGAGTATTTTACATTTTAAAACCAAACATACAATAGCAAAAGAAATCAAGAGACAAAAGCAAAAAACAAAAACACACGTACACCAAACGTTAAAATATAATATTAACAACAGATATATACAATTTTACAACCTTCTGCATCGACTTTTGTCTTTACTCTTAGCTTTTATCCTCCTGCTCCTTCTTTTTATTTTTAAATATTCATAATTAACTGTTTTGTTAGCAGGATCATTATTTACATTTATATCCAGTATGTTAATATCTAATTTCACTTTATATTCTTATTTCTTAATTTGATTTCTGTTTTCCAACAATGTATAAAACCTATTCCAATATTCCAAACCTATTAACCTTTATAATAATCCAAGTCTTCTCTTTCTTTGATCTCCATCGTTAATTTATCCATTTCGGTGCATTCGAGGATTTTCTTTACTATTGTTTCTTCCGATGGTGTATTGGCCGACTTCCACATTTGCGCTAGAGTAATTCTGGCCACCGTTAGAATATGCAATATAATATAATAGATACTTTTTTTTCATTTTTTTAACAATCATTCCTAGGAGGAACATCTCTGGTTTAAAATCTATCTTTTGGAGTGTAATCTCTTCCAACCACTCTTTAATTTTATACCAAAATTTCCTCACCTTAGGGCACATCTACCACATGTGGTAGTATGTCCCTAGTTTGTGACCACATCTCCAACGTTGGGGTGATAGTTTGGAGTATATTTTTGCCAGTCTCGCTGGTGCTAAATGCCACCTATAAAACATTTTATAGCTGTTTTCTTTGTATGTTACTGCCATGGTCAATTTGTAATTTTTCTCCCACAATTTTCCCCATTTATCCAATTCTATGTTATGTCCAAAATTCCTAGCCCATCTTATCATCATTTCTTTTACTGTTTCTTCTTCCAATTTGTATCCTAATAAGTAATTATAGATATTTGTAATCATTTTTCTTCCCGATCCTAATATTAATTTATCTGATTCTGATTGTTTCCTGTTTATGCCAAATTGTTCCTTATCTTTTTTAAATCTAGTTTTGATTTGTATATATGGCCACCATTCCAAATTTATTCCTTGTTTTTTCAAATCTTGTATTGATTTTAATTCTCCTTTTGTGTCTAATAAATCTGCGTATCTTACCATTTTATCTAGGTCTGTGGTATTTGGATGTATCATTGCTTCCATTGTAGACAACCAAACTGGGATTTTTATATAATGATTATATAATCATTATATAATGATTCTTTTTACTTTCAGTAGTGCATCCCTTACCTTATAACGTTGAAAATAAGTGTGTGATTTATTTTTCCCATCCCATAAAAAGCCATGCCAACCAAGTTGAAGGTCATGACTCGTTAATATTGTTAATATCCGCTTATTTTTAAGTTGTATCCAATTTTTGAGCCATGTTAGGGATGCCGCTTGATAGTAAAGTTCCCATTCTGGTAAACTGAAACCTCCTTTTTTCCTACTATCTTGCAATAATTTGAATTTAATGTGCGGTTTTTTTTCCTGACCATATGAATTTCGATGTCAATTTATTCAGTTGTTCAAAAAAAATTTTCCCTAATGTTATTGGTACTGTTTGGAATAAATATAGTAACTTGGACAATATGTTCATTTTTATCATTGAAATTCTGCCAATTAATGATATTGGTAATTTAGTTCAGTTATCCAAATCTTTTTGTATTTGTAATAGGAGTGTATCGTAATTGTCTCTCTTTATAGTAGTACACTTTTCTGATAGCCAAATTCCCAGATATTTAATTTTCTTTGTTCTCGAGATTCCCAGTTCCTCCTCTGGTTGTTCATTCTGTCTGTTGTTTAAATTCTTAGTCAATATTTTAGTTTTGTCTTTATTCATTTTAAATCCTCCTACTGCACCAAATTGGTTTATATCTTGTAGTAAAATAGGTCAAGATTGTAAAGGTTCCTCAATAATAAATGCCAGATCATCTGCGAATGCTTGGACCTTATATTCTTGTGACTTAATTTTTAATCCCTTTATTTAGGAATTATCTCTAATTTGGGACATTAAAGTCTCCACAACAGAATGAACAACAGTGGGCAGCCCTGTTTTACTCCTTTAGTTATTTCAAAACTTTCTGTTTGTTCCCCATTGATTATTATCTTTGCCTTTTATATAGTGTATATAGCTCTAATAATGTGTATAAATTTTTCTCCAAAATTCATTCTTATTAATTGGTTTATCATAAAGTCCCAGTTTAAGTTGTCAAAAGCTTTTTGTGCATCCAAGAAAACCACAGCTACCTGTTTTTTGGGGTGAGCTTCGTAATATTCTAATGCATTGATGATAATTCTTATATTGTTTTTTATATATCTGTTGGGTAGGAATCCATTTTGGTCCAAATGTATAATTTCATTCGATATATTTTTAATTCTATCCCCTATTATGGCCATAATTATTTTATAATCAGCATTTAGCAACAAGATTGGCCGATAATCCTGTATCTTTTGTTGTTCACTATTATTTTTGGGGATAAGAATTATTAATGATTCCCTCCAGGATTCTAGTATCTTGCCCTTTTTTAGTACTTCATTAAATGTTTCTAATAGCAGTTGTTCTAACGACTCTTGAAATGTTTTATAAAATTCAGCGGGAATTCCATCTGGGCCTGGAGTCTTATTATTTTTTTGCTTTTGAATTGCTCTTTGTATCTCCAGTTTCATTATTTCCTTGTTTAATATTTCTTTTATTATATCTGGTATTCTGGGAAGATTCCTTTTTTGAAGGTGTCTTTGAATATTCTCCTCTTCAATTTTTTCTGAACTGTATAATTTTTGAAAATAGTTTACTGCTATAATTTTCTTTTTTTCTTCCTGTAGATGCACCATTCCATCCTCATCCTCTAATTGTTTTATTAATTTCTTTGCCTTTCCTTTTTTTAATTTATAAGCCAACCATCTTCCGGGCTTATTGGCATTTTCAAAGTAATTTTGTTTAGTTGCTCTAATTTTTTGTGCTACTTCTTCTTGGGTTATTAATTGTAATTTGTGTTTAATTAACTCTTTTTCTACTTCGATTTCTTGGTTTTGGGGTTCTTTCTGTAATTTAGATTCTGCTTTTTCTAATTTTCCTTGGAGCTCTGCCAGTTGTTTCTTTTTATTTCTATTTTTCCTTATTGTGTATGCTATCGATAAACCTCTTATATAAGCTTTTGTTGTATCCCATAAGTTTTGAGTTGTAGTTTCTTCATTTCAATTTTTTTAAAATTTGATTTATATGCCGCCCTTCTCCGGAGACTAAGGGCGGCTTACAATGCGTTAAGCAATAGCCTTCATACTTTTGTATATTTATACAAAGTCAGCTTATTGCCCCCACAATCAGGGTCCTCATTTCATCTACCTTAGAAAGGATGGAAGGCTGAGTCAACCTTGAGCCTGGTGGGATTTGAACTTGCAGTAATTGCAAGCAGCTGATCTTAATAACAGTGAATTAGTCCACTGTGCCACCAGGACTCCTAAAAACAGGAGTTTTCTTTTAAAAACAGGCCTAATTCTTTTTTTGAGTATTGAATAAAATTCTTCGCTTTCACTATTCTTTGGTTCATGGTCCATCTCCCTTTCCTCCTGACTTCTCCTTTCCAACTAATTTTTAATGGATTAATTTTTAATGGTCTTCCGAGGAGTTGGCTTCAATTTCTATTTCCGCAATGTCGTTCCCTGTTTCTGGGTCCATCCACGCCATATCTATCCTTGACCATGATTTTTGGGGGTTAGAGAAGAAGATATATTGCTTTTTTTGGGGTTAATTTCTCTCCATGCATCTTTTAAGTTAAATTCCTGGTCCAATTCAAAAAATGCTGGTGGTAATATTTTCCTTTCATGATTTTTCTTTTTTCCAGTTTTGTGGTCTTTTTTAGGGTCTGCCACTGCATTGAAGTCACCTATTATGCATAGGTTATCTACTTCTAATTCTATTAGTTTTCTGTGTAACTTATTATAGTATTCTCTCTTATGTATGTTGGGTGCATAAACGACTACAAATAATATTCTTTTTTGTTTTATTGAGATTTCAATCATTAATGTCCTTCCCTCATTACCTGCATACCCTTTAAACATCAGTTTGTCTTCCCTTGTCTTTTTGTAAATTTCGTCATGAATTGATTTCTTTGTGAATCTGACATGAATTTCACGTGGTAGTCTTTGTCGTTTTGCATAATTTGTATAAATTTGGTAAGCCTCATCAATACTGTTCCCTAATTCCTGTCTATCTATATGTAGGGGTTCTGCTAGTAATTCCACTATGAGTTTATATAGATCCTCTTCTCTGTTTTCTACCACATTTTGAAATCTTAAGTAATAGGAGGATCTCTCTAGCTCAAGAAGGGTCACTATCTCCTCCAACTCCTTTTTCTCCATTTCCCATCTCTCTTCTGCAGCTTCCAGTTTCTTTTCGATTCTCTCTACTTTAGCCTCTATTATGTTTATTTTTTGTTCTTTGTTTGCTATTGATTCCTGAATCTTTTCCATTTTGTCATCCAATTTTCTTATGTCCCCCACCCCTGTTCAAAGAATCAATTTGATTCTATTCCTGATTCCAAGCAGTAGCTATGACAAGGAAATATTTTACCATTCTAGTTTTGCTAATACGCAAATTTTACCCATTCTAATATTATATCCTTGTATATATGCCATAACTTCTAAACTGTAGTAAATATTAACTTATAAACTTAAATAATTCAGCTGTCCCAGTATGTAACTGTGATGAAGATGATCCAGGACTCTTTTCTGTTCCACCTTGGTCAGTGGAGCCTGGTGGTAAGAGATTTAAAAAAAATTTTTTTTTAATAGGTTACATGCAGAGGTGGGCTGCTGCTGGTTGGGATTAGTTTGCCCATACCGGTAGTTCTGACCACTGGTTTAGCCCACCCAACCAATCAGGTACTATACCATCCTATATATCTCACTCTCTGGCTCACTCACCCAGCCCATGCAACCCAGCTGATTTCTGCACCTCGCCTGCTCTACTCACCACGGCTGCCCAAGAAGGTGTGCTGGAAGTCATGTGCATGAAATCGCCATGTGTTTGAAGCTGTTCGCAAGCGCGGAAGGCACTCACTTGCTCACATTTTCGGTTCTGCACTAGGCAAACCAGTTGTTAAATTATGTGAAGCCCATCTCTGGTTACATGGCCATTTCCACCCAATTTTCACTCTGCAGAATATCTGTGGAATATTTGTTAGCCTTGCTATAGTTTCTGACATTCGTAAAAATATAGTTAACATTCAATAAAATTAGAATTTATGGAAGAATTATCAGAGGAATTGCAAGAGCCACACAATATGCCTTTTTAATTATTAAAGCTTTATCCTTCTCAGGTAACTGAATAAGCTGCAATTGTTTACACAATATGGTTATTTTTTATTTTAAAATAGATATGTGCTCTGACATTTTTATTCTATTGCAGTTTTATTGCTTTTAATCAGGCACTTCAACATCCATTCATCAAAAAGAAAAGGACACAAAAATTAAAGATACAGTGATTATTTAGCAGAATGCATTTGTTAGTGTCAGGCAAGTTAGTATCAGAAAATGTTATGCTATGTCCAAACTATCCTTTCCCTACCTTTCACATCAAACCAAAACAACATTATTTGTAATTAGTCTGGCACAATATTTGATTTCCAAATATTAACCATTTTCCATGTTTACAGACAAAGCAAATTCTTTATAGTATCATATTACAGGTTATAATATGCACTTTGATTATATATACAGGAATATCACATCATACACTTCATGTTGACTAGAAAAATGGAAATATATGAGAAAGCTGATATTAGTCTAGGAATGGAAAACAGATGCTAGAAATCTGTGGATGGACTTTTTTGACCTTGGACTCTACAACCCTTAGAACCTTTGCAACTACATAGATGATTCCACAAAATAACTTCAATTCAGTACCAATCACTTATATCTATGCAAGAGAACGGAAAAAGACAAAGTACAAAGAAAAGTTTGAATTAGATAGAAATAAGCCTGTAAGATTTTGTTTTTTCTTGTTGTGGTTCCTACATCTATTTAGATTACAGCTACCTCAAGTGAAGAAACAGTAATGGTAGATTATTTTGCCTAATAGATGTGAAAATGTCACTGACAACAGCAGCATTCATTGTGATAATCTTGTTTCACTTAAAACAAAAGCTCTGGAACATTTTTCCTTCCCACTTCGTTTTATTCAACCATAATAAGATCTATGATTTGGGAAAATTCAGGCATATATTGTGACTTGCAAAATAAAATTCTGGTGTTATAAGCTTACTGACATTTACATCAACAAGAATTGATGTAACAAAACACCCCATATGCCACATACTGTTAATTTAGCTTGAAAATGTATACAGATCACTATAATCCCAACTGCTTAAAGAGAGTATGATTGACCTTCTCACCACAATGAATAATTGAACTTTCAATGGCAACGGAAGACAGACTATACCACTTAACTTGCTTAAAATTCAAAGGTATTTTTCATAAACGTGGCTAATTTGAATGTAATGCTTTTCTCTAATGATGTTTACCTAACATTTAAACAATATATATTCTAGGAAGATGGTAACACATAATCTGTGTTTAGATTTACACTATAACAACAGCGACATACTTAAATAGTCAAGAGTAAATTAGGAAATAATGAGGCAATGGCTTTGATCCCAATTTCTTCTACAACTGAAGGAAAATATGTGCCTCTTATAATACATTATAGTGATCAGAGATGGCTTTGGGACATTCCACATTATTCAAATAATATATGGCAGTAGTGCTTAAATCTGGCCCATGGGGCTGACCTGTAAATAGCAATTACAATTAAAGAAACGTGTAACATTCCAAATTCACCATTATTTCCTTTGAACACTTGGGAGACCAAAAATTTTCTTTAGAAGAACAATAAACAAGTAATTACATCCACCCATCTGCTCATCAAAAAAAAAAAAAAATTGAATTGGCTACCATTTCTGAATTGATAGTGCTTACCAACAGTATTTGAACTACAGTGCTGGAGAAGACTTCTGCGAGTCCCTTGGACTGCAAGGTGATCAAACTGGTCAGTCCTAGAGGAGATCAACCCTGCTCTTTAGAAGGCCAGATCCTGAAGATGAAACTCAAATACTTTGGCCACCTAATGAGAAGAAAGGACTCACTAGAGAAGAGCCTAATGCTGGGAACAATTGAGGGCAAAAGAATGGGACGACAGAGAATGAGGTGGCTGAATGAAGTCATTGAAGCAGTTGGCGTGACTCTGGGGGATGATAGAGGACAGGAAGGCCTGGAGGAATGTTGTCCACTGGGTCAAGATGGGTTGGACACAACTTCGCGACTAACAACAACAACCAAAAGCATCAGACAGAAATGATAAAGCTTATATTTTAAATAATGGATTTGGGGTTTTATTCTATTTTTGAATTTCAATATATTGTCCAATTACCAGCTAATGAAAGAATTTGTTTGTAATTGGATATGTAATTTTAATTAGAAATGTAATTGGAAAATATTGGCATTATAAATGACTCTCAATTTCTTAGATTAATCACAAATATTAAACAAGAAAATCTGAATATTTTGTAAAAAATATGTAATTAAATAATTAATAATAATCAAGTAAAAAAGTTTTATTTTATGCCTTTCTTTTCAATGGAGAAAAAATCAAGTCACAAACATTAATGTAGCCACACTAAAGAACAAAAAGATAATGCTTATGAGTATATAGGAAATATCCACTAATTTTTAAACCAAAAATTAAGAATTTTTCCCTTTCAGAATAAATCCCAGCTTTATACTTTCAAGGATACAAACCAATTTAGGAAGGTATCTGATTAAACTAAAACTTCCTCTAAACAAAAACTTATATCTTTACTAAGCTTGAATTTATTTTAAAAGAGCTTTTGTAAACATCTTCTAGTATCTGATTGATCCACCATCTAAGTATGTAAGAACATAATAGTTCTTGAAAAGTGAGACAGCTTTGAAATTGATTATCATTGAATAGAAAACCATCAGCTAATACTATGATTGCAAGATATTAAAATTAAAAAAATATTTCTAGAAACAGACAATAGTAAATGACAGGAAAACTATGTGAGCCTATCCATGAAGTCACCAAGCTCTGAGACCAACTTGGAGAAGTTATTTTTACTATTTTAGTAAGCTCAGAGATCTTTTCTGAATTGGGGTAAAAGATAAAATAACTTTTAAGAGAACTGGAAGTTGTAAACACCAAACATCTTTATTACTTGTAATTAATATAAATATGTTGATCTCTAAGTTGAATATATCAGTTTTCCTGAACTTCTTTATTTCTGCACTATTCTTTTTGTAAGCATATGAAGTACACCTGCCAGAAATAGTCTCTTCTCTAGATGATGTTAATATAATATAATCTGCAGAGGAAATAAGGCTTTGTTCATTTTAAAACCAAGGTTTTGGACAATTAGTTATTAATTATATTATTCAATTAGACATTTATTTATCCTGAACTATGTCTGCAATGAAAGCTAATGGAAAAAAGAGAGAGAATAACATATTTATCAGAAGGAACTTTTTAAATTTTTGTTTTAATTTTTATGCCTTGAAAAATTTGATGTTCTTGAACATTCCAATGTTCCAATGTTCAGTTCCAATGTTCCTGAACATTCCCTTTGTAAATAAGGGATTTTAATTACATACTGCATGCCCATCTGCTTAAAACAATACATCTATTGTTTGAACAGAATAGAATACTTTCTTTGGTCATGTGTGATTAGATACATAAAGAATTTGTCTTTGCAGAAGCTCTCAGTGTACATATAAAGCAACAGAATAATGATAATCAAAATAATAATAACACCAATAAAAGGAGTGAATAAAAAGATATTGTCTGATTAAATATTAATTTACAGTAGAAATAATCTTTAAAGGCATACAACTCTCTAACTTCTGCCAATCTATTTGCATTCTGATGCTACACAAGTAAATAGACTAAATGTGACTTTTTTTAGGCAACTGACCCTTGATAGATATAATGTTTTTCCTTCCTAAATCCCGGAGCAACAACTATATTTTATGTTCTTTAGCTTTAAAGCTCTCTTCACATTCCAAGAAAAGATACAGATAATGCATGAGGATTAAGAATGTTACACTTATTAATTCTGAACCTGAGTGGCGTAGCAGGCTAATGCCTCCTATTAAGGCAACATTTAACATCCAGCTGCCTGCAATTACTGCGAGTTCTAATCTCACCAGGCTCAAGGTTGACTCAGCTTTCCATCCTTTCTAAGGTGGGTAAAATGAGGACCCGGTTTGTGGGGGCAATAAGCTGACTTTGTATAAATATACAAAAGTATGAAGGCTATTGCTTAACGCATTGTAAGCCGCCCTGAGTCTCCGGAGAAGGGCGGCATATAAATATAAATTAAAAAAAAAATCCTCATGCATAGCATTTTCAATGAAAATGGAATGGAAAAAGGAATCCTTAGGTAATCTTCAATTAACAAAGGAAAATTGTAATAGATAAGAAACTTTCAGACATGCTTTATATGAATCTAGAGAAGCTGTAACACCTACATGAGATAAATTATTTATGCATCCAGGTAAAACTGAGTTAGTCAAAAACAATTAAATAAATGCACCCTGCTAGTAGTAATAAGGAGAGGAGGCAGAAACTATAGTAAAATCTACCATTATGAGGAAGAAAAACTTCATGTTTTGAAATTTATTTTTGCGAAAATCGTAACTGAAAAAAGGGAGATTTAATAAATTGGTAATTAATTTTTTTTTAAATTACAAAATAATACATTTAAAATGAAAAAAAGAAACAATGAGATAAGACATGGGAAGAAGAGGTTTTTCTTGTTGTATTGTTAAGAAAATGATAAGCTATGGTGTAAAGTAAAAGACTATTATATTGATTTATCGGTTTAAAGTCTTGATGAAGGGGAAAGTCATTTATTTATCAATTTTTTTCCTATATATTTTTTCTCTTTCCCCCTTTTTTGTCTCCGTATTTTTTATTTTTTCAATTTTTCCGGCATAGAAAACTCAAACCAATTTTTCTCAAATTTCTTTCAAATTTTCACTTAAAATAGTAGCAAAAGATTAATTGTCCACATGTGTACTGTAGCTTTTTATTTTCAGGAAAAAAGGAAAAGAAACAAGCCAATTTAAACCAGTAAAAAAAAGCAAATGATACAGTTTTCTCAGTATTCATTGAGAGTAGTAATAAAGTATCATATTTCTTTTTAAAGTGCTTTCAGGTTGTAATTTACTTGCAAGTTGTTGTTTAGGAAAAATGGCAGAATTTTCCAGGTATATATATTCCCTCTCCCAACATCTGAATCACCTCCTAGGTTAACTCAGTTCCTGGGTTAAGAACATTCAATTTAAGGACAATTTATACTTCTAAATGGATTACCTATTACTAAAAATAGTAGATGGTGTTATTGTTCCATGAACTAGGGAACTGTTGAAGCTAAGCAATATTTTCATGGACTACTGAAGCAGCACGTTTTTAATATATAGCTTGTTTTCAGATGTTTATGAAAACATTGCATGGATTCAGCACTTCAGCAGCTTGAAGAAGGAGAATGTATCTGCTATTTGTATCAATAGCAGTTGATTCATGGGTCCTGACTTAAATACAAATTCAAATTAAAGATAAATTAAGGAAATGAGCTTTTCTAATAAAACATTCCTATTCCTAATGAAATAACTGCTTATATATCAATTAGGTAAATTGAGAAAATGATTGTATTGATCAGAATTGTACATTCCCAACAAAGCTTGCCTTATTGAAGTCTTCAGAAGTTGCTCTCATTTCCTTCCATGTCTTGTTCAACAACTGGATGCAAATACAGAAGAACTCTTCAAATGATTTGTCATGTGTGAAGAACATTGGGTGGAAATCACTGCCGGTCTCACTGGCTAAATATAAATAAAGAAAAAAGAATAAATACACTTTTTGTTCTAAATGATGACCATTAGAATCATTATTTAAAAATTTTTTTCCAGATTGCCCTTCATCCAAGTTAGTCAAGTGGTATTATTTATTAAATGCCCCTTATACTCCATTAAATATATTAAACTATAAAGATTTTTAAAAATCCAGAAAAGGCAATGGCAAAGCACTTTTAAATAATTATCAATATATTATATATATACACACAGACACACACACCCCTATAAAATCATCAGAAGCTGAATGTTTATCACCTTTTATTACTTGATAGGTAACATGGTATTGACAGAATGCAATATAGATTGAGGAATACCTAATACAGATAGTTCTTGCTTAACAACTGGTCAAAATTATGACAGACTCTCGTGTTCTCAAAAGATACTTAGATCTGGTTTTGAGTTCTGATGATTGCTCTCCCTTAGATGACTGTGTTTTGGGTACTTAGCAACTGGTTTGCATTTATGGCTGTTTGCACTATCCCGTGGCCAAATAACCAAGATTTTAAGCATTTTTTTGCTGGTTTCTGGCATTTACTTTCAGTTTCCGGGGGGAGAAAAAGCCTATTGGATTAAATTGATTTGTTTAATGACATCTCTGTTTGCTTAGCAATTGACACACACACACACACACAAAAGATCATAAAACTGGGCATAGTCACATGGTGGCTCAACAACAACCACAACTTATGACCTTATTTTCAGACTCAAATATGATTGCAAATTGAAGATTAACTAATTAATTGGTGAGAATTATGGAAAATCTTAAGGATGTCTACAATTACACAATGCAGTAGATGTTATATGGCCCCCAAACTAGAATACTGTCAAAATTATTTGAGAGATATTTTTATTCAAAACACTCTGATCTACAGTTATATGATCTTCTCTTACTGATTCTTCTACAGTTTTTAATTTAGGTTGTCCTTTAGAGAAAGTCAATAAATCAGCACACATCAACCAAATTTGTGTGATTATCATTTCTCCTGTAAACAAATGTCACTTGCAGTGACAACCATTAAGGAATTTTGGAAGTCAATTTTACTTTAGAACGTAGAATAACAGAGTTGGAAGGGATCTTGGAGGTCTTCTAGTCCAGGGGTTGGCAACCTTAAACACTCAAAGAGCCACAAAGGTCCTAACCGGAAGCCCCCCATTCAATTCTGGAGCTAGCCGGAAGTCCAGTTCCTCTACCATAGAATCTCCTCCTAGCACGGCATCCCTTTTCCTCTACCTGTCATAATCAAAAGCCGTATCAATTGTGGAGCCGACTGGTGACAGGGAGCCGTAAAAGAGCCACATGTGGCTCCAGAGCTGTGGGTTGCTGACCCATTTTAATCTGTTTTTTAAAAAGTTTAACTGGATAAGAATAATTTTGTTTTTACCAATGACAAAACTGATTTTGAGTTGGATTTAAATAGTAATATTGAACATGTGATTGCCAAGTAGTTATAAATTACTGCTGAAAATATGGAAGATGGAAGATGATCATGTTAATGATTGTATGAAACAAAAACACAGATTACAACATGATTCTTAATGAATGGGAGATTGTGTGAGGTAAATTACTGAAATGTATATTGAACTATAACGAAGAGATATAGTTGGCATTTAACCTGATAAATTATCAAAAATGTATAAGGGTGTGTCAAATATATGTTGGAAATGTAAACAATCTGAAGGTACTTTTTATAACCTCTGGTGGACATGTATGAGAGCTAAGGCTTATTGGAATCAGATATATATTTTAACTTAATCAGGGGCTTTTCTTTTAGGTTTGATGGACAAATAGATTAAAAAAATGCATGAAACTTTGTTCTTTTATATGACAAGAGCATTAAGGCTTTTCTGTATACGGAGTTGCAAGGACTCACATGTACAGTACCCACAATGGACGTATGGATGTGAAATTAATAGAATTGCCAAAGATAGTGAAATTGACTGCTTTGATGGAAGAAAAGAGACTTTATCTAGTTTCATCTCTATTTGGAAACCACTATCGGATTTATTTATTTATTTTTGCTTGAAACTGAAATAAATGAAATTTTAATCTTGGACTGTAAAGAACTAATTAAAAAACAAGGCAATAGTAAACTATTCCTAGCTTAAATTGCAGAATCAGAAAACAGTGTTAAGTAAATTCTACTCTACTCTACTCTACTCTACTCTACTCTATTCTATTGTATTCTATTCTGATAACTAAAATTGGGTAGACACAATTCAGGAAACAGAAACAGAATAATTGAGTTGGAGGGACCTTGGAGGCCTTTTAATGTCAAGCAGGAAACCCTACATCATTTCAGATAAGTCACTATCCAGTCTCTTCTTAAAAACCTCCAATGATGGAGCACCCATAACTTCTGACGGCAAGCTGTTCTACTGGTTAATTGTTTTCACTGTCAGGAAATTACTCTTAGTTTTAGGTTGCTTCTTTCCTTGATTAGTTTCCATCCATCCAATACCAAGGGCCGGAAGAAGCGGCTGCAAAATCTGAGAGACGCAGGAAATTCAACCCGCTTTCTGGATGGGGCTTCTTACAGGTAAGAACCTTACCCAAACTGCTTCTGTCCCTCTGTACCCACACTGCCCACCCATGGCCCTTCAGTTGAGTGTGGCAGGCCGCAGGCCAGATAAATTGCTTCAGCCCGCGGGCGGAGCATAGTTTGAGGCCAGAGGGGGGCATGTGGGCGGAGGCCCCGGGGAAGGCCAGAGTCAAGGACTGGCACATCCCCCAATCTGAGGCGAAGGGCAAGTGGGTGGCATGCAGGCGGAGGCCCTGGGGATGGCCAGAGCCAGGGACTTGCATGTTCCCTGGGCCCTGACCTGAGGCAAAGGGCTCACTGGCAGCATGCAGGTGGAAGGATGGTGAGAGCCAGGCCCGAAAGGCGACCAAGTTTCACCGTGTCCACCCTGAGCCACCCTTCAGCCAAATGATTTATTTTCGCTGGCAGCTGCGGTGACCAGAGCAGGCAAGATGTGTAGATCAGTTGGACCATGTAGCCAGCGTGGTAGACTGCAGTGAAGGCAGGCAAGTGGGCAAGGAGCAGAGATCAGCTGGGCTGCATGGCTGGTGTGGTAGGCTGCGGCAAAGACAGGCAAGCGGGAGAGGCATGGAGATCAGTTGGGCCTTGTGGTCTGGCCGATGAGCGTAGCTGGGCGTGGGTATGACTCTAGCCACTGGTCAAGGCGGGAGAGGTGAAATAGGATGGGGTGGGGTGGAGCGGGGTGGGGTGGGCAGAGCCAGCCAGTGGTGGGATTTGCCAGTTTGCCAAACTGCACAGAATTGTAACAACTGACCTGGTCTGAACCGGCAGCAACACACCTTTGCTCCAAGGTCCCTTCCAGCTCATTCTATTCTATTCTAAATATGGGTAAAACTGGACTTCTGAAAAGCCTACTAGTTCACAAAACAGCTGTAAATTAAAAAGGATTATTTTTCCCCAAGCAAAAGGGTTTTGAACATAATAGTAGATTACATTATGATGTAAAATCACAGATGAAAAAAGATAAATAGAAGTATTTCTAAATTTTAATTATAGGCACAAATAAGGCAAAAAAATAAGGAAGAATTTCTATTATTCTGTAAATATGGACAACTTTTAAAAAAGTATGAAAGGAATCTAACAATTGGAATCTAATAAATTTAAAGTTCTCATTTTAGAAATGACACCAATTAAGCAAAAAGATAAAAGAAAGAAATTAGCTAGACCTTACTGAGTTTCCTCATAACATTCTGAAAGATTAATAAATTATATTGCTACAGCTATTACTATTAATCCAGTCAGATGTAAATGTAATAAAATCATGTATTTTACAACAAATGGTTATTTTGGATAAAATCATTCAATATATATCTCACTCAAAATATGGATTACTATTATTACAGAATGTTAAGTAATTGAGAAACTGAACATATTGATCAAGAGCACTGTAGCTTTATTAAAAATAGAAAAAGAAAATTAATATTAAGTGGCTATTTGACAGAAATTAATAAAAATATATTAATAAGATGGAATTTTTAAAAACAAAGCTCTGTGTGAATTTATCCTTTGTTTGTTTCAGACACTTCCATCTTTCTCTGGACCACATAACCTTTTTTCAATCCCCTTTAACAGATTAGTCATCTTTTCCCAATTCCAAAGGCCATCCCTTTACCATTAATATTAGTATAATAGTTAGATTATTCATTTATATGCTGCATCATCCTGCAGTTATAGGAGGCATATATCATACAAAAAGCACACATAAATTAATAAGTACCCAACAGAAAACAATTCAACTCTCTTCCCCTGACCTGACCAATTACTCTTATAGTATTTTTGGTTTTGAAAGCACTCTGAAAAATTAGACTTCTGAACAGCAGTATGAAAAGAGCCATGTTAACCTCAGGAAGAGACTGTTTCAGAATGAGGAAAGTAGGACTGAGATTACAAGCTTCCAGGCAGTGGTGAAATGCACTTACCTTCGCTACCGGTTCAGGAATGTGAGTGTGTGCGCCTCTTCTGTGCATGCGCAGAGCATCAAAAACAGAGCGTAATGATTCCCGGCAGGTGGGCAGAGCTTCCTGCCACCAGTGCTACCGGTTTGTGTGAGCCAGATAGATCTGGCTGGATTTCACTGCTGCTTCCAGGGACCCCTCCTCTTTATATCTTGGGAGTAAGGCTCACACAGCATACCCTCTTGGCCCATAGGTCTACCTGGAACTGACAGTCTCAGAACTATCAAAGATCCATGACTTACCTAGCTCTTCTATTACATTAAATGAAAACACTAATGGTAAAATTGATCTGACAAAATAGTATACCCAGGCTTGCAAATTAAAAAAAAAGAAAAGAACTATTTCACTATTATGATGTTGGCAAGCTGATTAAGTAGCAGTATATAGTGTTAAATGGCTCTGGCAATTCCTTTAGATATTTCTATTTAACCCACTGCAGAAAATAAGCCTTTGTTAATTACTTCTGAAATCTAAACTTCCCTGCCAGTGGATGACAGATAAGAAACAGCTTTAACAAAATATTTGCCTGAAAAAACAATAACAGAGATAAAAAGAAGGCAGGTACACTGAACCCCCCCTCCCCCCCAAAAAACATGACAAAAACACTCTGGACTAAGAAAGTATACTGACCCTAATCAATTTACAGTTGAGAACTTTCTAATACCTTTGTAGGTGAATCAACTTTCTGTATTCAACCTTGTGGCTCAGTGGCTAAGACACTGAGCTTGTCGACCAGAAAGGTTGGCGGTTCAAATCCCTAGTATAGGTCTCCTGCGTGGGCAGGGGGTTGGACTAGATGACCTCCAAGGTCCCTTCCAACTCTGCTACTGTTACTGTTATGTTTTGTCATCCCGCATCTTGTAAGATTGGGAAAATGAGAATCACTCCTGGAGAAAAAAGGGTATTTTGAGACAGGGAGGAAAAAATATCTGAAACCACCTTCACAGAAACCGATGTAGAGCTGCTAGCTAAGAAATGTTTAATAATAGTCAGGCTGTAATCTCAATCTATGATTAGTGCTGACAGTTTATAACAGGGGTCCTCAAACCTTTTAAACAGGGAGCCCTCAGATTATTGGGGGGCCGGACTGGCTGAGTGGGTGTGGTTAGGTGGCCATGAGACTGGGTGCGTGTGGCCAATTTAGCAGTCCATTTTGCCTTTGTCCTTCCTAAGATGTACTTGCTGAACCCAAGTCATCTATTTATTTAAAAAGACACCCCCACCCCCAAGGGAAAAAGAGCACACACTTTCTTGCCACTTGCTAATTTCAGTACAACAGCAGCTTCAGGCTTCTTAAAATAGGCCATTAAAAAAAGAATAAAACAAACAGGATTTTCTTCAAAATAACTTCCGATTATATGTTTCAGAAGACCACACAATAAACTAGACTGAGAAATACACCAATTAAGACTGCAAGTAAAACCCCCAAGATTTGGGAAAGAGAATCACTCTAAAATCCATTAACATTGCATTTCCCTGAATGCACCATATATCTTTATCTTATGTATTGTAAATTGATTTCTGATGCATTTAAACTTATGGAATTATCTTTTGTTACTACTTCCAGCAATATTAATCTGCATTTCTTACTTTATTTAAAACAAACAGATTTCAAACTATATAAACCCCATTGAGATTGTATGTAGCCAAACACAACCCCCACTGATTTGCTCTCTGTCTTACACACACCAATCTGCTTTAAAAGGTAAATATTATATATAAAGTAAATGTTACAGGCAATACCTTAATGCTGATTAAATCTAAAAGAGGCCAAATCAGGAAGACTGATCAGAAAGTGACTCCCTGATAACTAAGGACAGGTCTACCTCAAGTTTCATTTAGAATTGGAGGGGGTGACAGAGAAAGAAAAGAAAAGCTTTAAAGTTAAATAGGCTTACTCTGGTAATTACACAGCTAATAAATTTAGGCCCTGGAACATAGGCAATGAAACAACAACAACATTAAAAAAAAACCCCTCCCCCAGAAGTTGCTGCTTCTGAACTAAAGCAATTGACCAGGGAAGACAGAGTGGGAAAGATCCTTAGCAAAATGTTCACCTTAGCAACCTTAGTAAACACACTCAGAGGAGATGAATCCAAAGTCAGAGAAGGAACCCTTACAAGCCCCAGTCACTGCGTCCTCCACTCCCACCCCCTTTTCTTCCAAATCCAAGGGAAAAAGCTCCCAGCCTAGAAACAATGCTCCCAGAGCTGGAGAACTGCACTTGCAGTAGGAAGAAAAACCTTGAGACTTTAAAAACTCAGGGAGAAACCCCGTCCTCCTCTCCATGCGACTGCTTCTGAACTAAAGAAGGCTACCAATTGAGCAGGGAAGTTAGAGTGGGAGAGATCAAATACCAGCTAGTCGATGTCAGTCCCAGGGATTTAAGCTTTGGGCTCCCCCTTTTCTTCCTTCCTTTCCAGCCAGCGGCAGTTTGAAGGGTCTGAAATTTACTTTCCCTTTCTGCCTTTGCCCACTTCCCAGCCAAGGAATGCTGCTTCTTTGACTGCCTCCCCACAACTAATCTCTTTCTCCTTCCTTCCTTCTCATCTTCCTTCCTACCTTCCCTGCCTGCCTCCTTCTCATTTCCATCTCGTTCCAGATTTGGCAATGCTGCTGGTGGCCGTGCTTACAGCGGTTGTGGCTTTCCCATGTGGGGTGGTCCCAGTGAAAGGGAAGCCACACAGGCTGCAATGCTGGGCCTTTTTGGCCTTCCTGGCCCCCAGAAGCCTTGTGCCAGCCAAAAATGACTGCGTTTGTGGCCTCCCCCTGCCTTCAGTAGCTCTCTATTTTACCTTCCAATTCCAGCTTGCAAAGGTAAATCCTGCACTTGGCCAAAGGGTGGGGACCAGCTGGTGGGTGGAGCAATGTGGGCGGGGCAGTCTCATGCTCCCATGCGGGCTGAATTAATGGCTTTAGCGGGCAGTATCTGGCCCGCGGGCCATAGTTAGAGGACCATGGTTTATAACAACACTGATGGAATAAAATGTCTTGGACTGGAGAAGTTAATCATACGATGATGACGATGGTGTTATCTATTTAGTCATGTCTGTGTTAAGTATTGAATAGACGGGCACAGGGACCAATCAGGAGCCAGTAGCTAGAGCGGGAAAATTAAGTGCACATCAGTGGCTGAAGCCGCAGACAGCTCCGGCTTAAAAAGAGCTGCCGTGGCTTGCATTGCCATTGCTGTTACTGGAGTTGAATAAAGCTGTTGAACTGCTGGATGTGTCTTGTGTCCTCTGTCTGTACCCACTACTTAACACTGGTGATGAAGGTGGGATCTTCAGAATAGGACACTAGGCTGTATAGACTCTCCATGTGGCAACCAATGGCCACCGAAATTATAACCGGCCAACACAAGATGTCTTCAATAATTCCACCTGCACCATTCAACCTGGCGGGAGAAGACTGGGATTCCTATATGGAACGTTTCCACATGTTTCTGGAAGCTAACAACCTTTTGAGCCTTTCTGAACAAAGGAAAAGAGTGTTGTTCCTCACATACTGTGGAGCTGTTGTTTGTAAAATGGCAAAAGCCCTAGTATCTCCGGTGGAATTGAGAACCATGACCTGGCCGGCGCTACAAGGAATCCTGAGGGCACACTACGCTCCCCAAGCCTCATCCCTCATGAAACAACACGAATTCTACAGGAGAGACCAAAGGGAGGGAGAGTCCATTAGCGAGTTTGTCATGACCCTGCGTGAGATAGCCACTGCCTGTGAATTCTCCAACCTGGACAAAAGACCAGTTGGTATTGGGACTGCGAGACCTCACCCTACAAAGCCAATTGCTTGCAAAACCAAGAATAACATTCCAAGAAGCCATGGAGGAAGCGACTGTGACTGAAGCATCACAAAAGTCCACAGCTGCAATGAAAAAGCTGAATAAGGGACCGCAAGCAAAGGAAGATTCCACAGTCCACTATGAGGATGTTGAGAGCGAATCCGAGGATGGAGATGAGGACAAAGTACATCATCTCTGTTCGGAACGGAAAGGGAGACACCAAGAATAAGGAAAGAAGGAATTTTGGTGTGCTGGGTGCGAGGGAAACCATCCCCGGACCGAGTGTAGATTCAGAGATGCGATCTGCCAGTGCTGCAACTGGAAAGGATACATCGCAAGAGCCTGCAGAGTGTCACAACCAATTTCCCACAGATCCAGACAATCCAGCCCTCCACCTTGAGCCAGGAGCTTCCAAACAAGCAACAGGAAATAACTGTTTGGAAGAAACCACCAAAATGAGGACCACGGCTCAGTGAGAGGGGAAACAACCAGACCATAATAGTTTGTCACTCGAGCAAGGGAAAACCAAAAAAGATGGTGGCGACCGTTTCCATCAAAGGGAGACCATGCAAGATGGAGGTCGACTCAGGATTCTACCTTTCCATGATCTCCTGGACAACCATCAAACAACTAGTACCCAGAATCACAGCCAGCGCACTCAAGCCGCAGAGACTCACGCTTAAGGACTCACGCTTAAAACCGAATTCCAGTAATGGGAATCAGTTATTTCAACATAGAGTTCAAAAAATTCAGAGGACAACTACCTTAACCATAGTAGACTGGGACAGGCTGGAATGGTTCGAGCCTCTGGGTCTGGCAGTGATGGGGATCAACCAAGTCGAAGACAATAGCTGAGAAGAACTCCTAAGGGATTTTACAGATCCCTTTGATGGAAAACTAGGCAAGTACACAGGGACCCCCATCTCATTTAACCTAGATCCCCAAGTTACCCCTGTCCAAATAAAGCCTAGAAGGGTTCCTTTTGCTCTAGGGCCCAAAATTGATGAGCAACTGGATAAACTTGTTGCCCAAGGGGTTTTAGAGCCGACAGACCATGCCAAGTGAGAGACACTGATAGTAACTCCTATGAACCCAGATGGATCAGTGCGTTTGTGTGATGACTATAAAAGTACCCTGAATAAGGCTTTACAGCAAAGCGCATACCCTGTGCCGTCATGCAACATCTGTTGCATTCCCTGGGTAGAGGAAAAATATTCGCACAACTCGTTTTGACTCACATAGGCGAGCATTCAAATGCAGGCAATTGCAGTTTGGGGTAAGCATGGCCCTGGGGCTGTGCCAGAGCCTCATGGAGCACCTCCTACAGGGAATTGAAGGATTCATCCCCTATTTCGATGATGTTCTAATATCAGCCATTAGTCAGGAACAACTGCAGCAATGACTAAGGGCAGTATTAACTCGATTCCAAGAAGTGGGGTTGAAAGTAAAAAAAGACAAATGCCAGTTAGCAGTGGAAAAGGTTGAATTTTTGGGATACCTGATTCACAGTTCTGGAATACGACCCACCATGGGCAAGCTAAAAGCAATTTGAGAAGCCCCAACCCCAACCAATAGAACAGAACTGCAGGCATTCCTGGGTTACTAAATTTCTACAACATTTTCCTACTACAGAAAGCCACGATTGCTGAACCTTTACACCGACTACTGGACAAAAAGATGGAGTGGACTTGGGGACATAAGGAAGCAAATGCCTTCGAACAAATCAAAAGACTGCTAACATCAGACAGCATCCTAGTACAGTATAGTGAAACATTACCAGTGAGCCTAACCTGTGACTCGTTGCCATTTGGAATAGGAGGAATCTTAAGTCATTGCATGCCCAATGGAAGAGAAGCCCCTATTACTTTCTACTCTCAGACACTATCGAAACCGGAAAGGAATTAAGTCAGCTTGACAAAGAAGCACTAGCTGCAGTGGCTGGAATCAAAAGTTTCCATGAACCTCTCTACGAGAGGAAGTTCGAGCTGATAACAGACCATAAGCCACTCCTGGGGATCATCACAGGAGACAGACCTACACCCCATGTGTTATCTCCACAAATGCTGAGATGGACAGAATTCCTCACCGCTTATAATTACCAGTTGCTATACAGACCGGGAAAGACAATTGACCATGCAGATGCACTCAGCAGATGCCTGCTGCTGGAACCAGTGGAAGACCCAGCACCATCCACAACCACGTTGTTGATAGAGACTATCGTGAACACACAGATCACAGCCGCAGACATCGCAAGAGCAACAGGAAGAGACAGGACTTTGGCACAGGTTTTGAATTGAGTATGGAAAGGGTGGCCGGAGATGGGAGTAGATGAGGAATTCAAACCGTTCAAGACATGACAGACTGAACTATCGGGATTGAGAGGGTGTATATTGTGGGGAGATAGAGTAATTATTCCAAAAATATTGAGAAATTATATTCTGGAAATGTTACATGAGGGACACCCAGGGATAGTTAAAATGAAGGCGTTCGCTAGAAGTTATGTCTGGTGGCCGGAAATGGACAAGGAAATAGAAAAATGGGTAGCGACATGCACACCCTGCCAAGAATCTCAGCCAACACCACATGCAGCACCCACACACAACTGGGAAAACCCTAAGACACCATGGTCCCGCATACACATTGATTTTGCAGGACCTTGCCAGGGAAACACATTTTAATCACTGTTGATGCATACTCTAAATGGCTAGAAGTAAATCTCATGTCATTGACAACAACAGAAGCGGTCATCCGAGTCCTACAGAGACTGTTCACAACATATGGGTTGCCTGACTTAGTAGTCTCTGATAATGGGCCACAATTTACCACTAATCAATTTGAAATGTTCCTAGCTAGTCAAGGGATTAGACATGCACTATCCGCGCCGGGGAAGCCGTCCACTAATGGACAAGCGGAACAGGTGGTGAAAACGACAAAGGAAACACTAGCTAGGATGGGCCCAGGGGACATCCAAGCAAAAATAGACAAATTATTAAACATATAACACATAAAGAGCCTTGGTGGCGCAGTGGACTAAACTACTGCTGTTAAAGTAGTACTTAGCTGCCAGCTGCCTGCAATTACTGCGAGTTCAATTCTCACCAGGCTCAAGGTTGATTCAGCCTTTCATCCTTTCGAGATAGGTAAAATGAGGACCCGGGTGGGGGCAATAAGCTGACTTTGTAGAAAATGGAACACCGCTCCGCGGGGGGGGGGGGGTGGAGGAGGCAAAAAGCCCTACTCAGCAGGTAGATACAAAAGTATGAAGGCTATTGCTTAATGCATTGTAAGCTGCCCTGAGTCTCTGGAGAAGGGCGGCATATATAAATCAATCAATCAATCAATCAATCAATCAATCAAATAAATAAATAAATAACTCCCAGTGCAACCACACACACTGAAGTCCCACAGAACTATTGATGGGAGGAAGCTGAGATCCAACTTAGACAGACTACACCCCCAATACAACGCAAAAAAACAGTAGACTCCACTAGTAAATATAGACAGTTCCAAGTGGGGGATAATGGGTATGCGAAGAATTTCAGCAGAAACCCCCTATAGGTTCTGGCGAAAATAATCCAAATCACAGGCCCATTATCATACAGAATAGAAACAGAGGACAGCCGAGGGTGGAAAAGACACATAGACCAACTCAGAGGCCAAATAGTTAGAAAGGAACACAAGACACAAGAGGAAACCCAGGAGCGAGAGATGAATCACCACACAGGAACCATAGAAACAGACTAGGCCCTACACAATACACAACCAAATGCACCACAACAACACTCAAACCCGAATAGAGTCAGCGGGCACTTATCGGATGTCCAACGACGAGTTCCTGAAGTCGGAGACAGTCTACCAGTCCAGCAGAGGAATGAAGAAATAAATATTCAAAAAGATAGGCCCACGCCATTGGCAGAGTTCAAGAGAATTCCAGCAATGCCCATGGGAAAGACACAGAACCCAACCTCTCACTGCGAAATCACTGAGTCAACTGAACTGCGCAGGTTAAGTCGCGCCAAAAGCGACCTGCCTACTTGTGTGATTACATTGTCTGAAAAGAGCCTGATTGGTCGGTGCCAGCCTAGAGGGGAGGGGTGTTAAGTATTGAATAGATTGGCACAGGGACCAATCAGGAGTCAGAAGCTAGAGCGGAAAAATTAAGTGCGCATCAGTGGCTTGAAGCTGCGGACAGCTCCGGTTTAAAAAGGGCTATCGTGGCTCGCATTGCCATTGCTGTTACTGGAGCTGAATAAAGCTGTTGAACTGCCAGATGTGTCTTGTGTCCCCTGTCTGCACCCACTACTCAACAGTCTGACTCTTGGCAATTCTATGGGCCAAGTCTCTCCACGTCTTCTGATCTTTCACTACTTCTTTGAATTTTTCTATGTTTTGCCTGGTGTCAGTTTGATAGTTCTAGCAGCTGTGTTGTTTGAAGGCCTGCTTTCCTTTTACCACTAACTCTTCTAAACACAGTTGCTTTCTCAAGTGAACATTAAGACTTCCAATTTTACCAACTCAAACAACCTAAGTTTCTTATAACAGCACACTTTCATACTTTTGATTGTTAATAACCAATTTAATTCCAGCAATTAAAGAGAGCTCACAGACTTTTTACTGTCCAGGGTTTCTTTGTGATTTACTAGATTGAGACTGGCACACCTCTCAAGCCAAATACTATATTAGATAGATAGTTAACTTTAAATCTGCACTCTGTGCTTTTATATTAATCAGAATGAAGGACTTTTTGAACAAATTTGAAGTAACAAATTTGAAGTAAATTAGAACCTTTAAAGAAACCACTATTTTTCCATTGAGCACAAGATTTAGCTTCCATTTAAAAAAAGCCCGCTCACTGCATTTTACCACTGATTCCCTGAAACTGATGAGGACTGATCAGTTGGATTCAAAGCCAGCTTTGAATCCAACTGAATCAGGCACTCTATTTTGATTCAGAAGACAGATGAGTTACACGCTTCATATCTCAGAATGGATTTGTTTCCATCTTAAATGAAGTCTGCCATGCCCTCGTCAGGGACACTTAAAACTTTTACCCTAACCTTTAACGGAGAGCTTTAGCCAACTAATTTATACATACCAGTCTCACACAAACATAACTTTGGTTGTCCCTATTAGAAAAAAAGATGTGTAACAGTCCACTAGTAATGTGCTATGCTACTGATCAAACTGACTCCACTACATCCTATGTTGTTTATGATAATTACCTTCATTCATGGAAGTGCAGAGACACTTTTCTTTACTCACCCCAAGAGCTAGACACAACAGGAAGTCCGAGTCTTCTAACTCAGACTTTTCTGCTTCATTCAATACTTATTTTACCACCAGATATTTGCTCTGTGTACAATACTGCCAAAGTCTCAACCAATAGCCTTTTGGGGCTTTCTGCTAAAACCAGTCTCCATATATTGTGTTCCATTTAAATGTCAACAGTACCTGATTTGTCATGAACTTAACTATATTCAGAATTCTCACTCACAATAAACTCTAGGGGTGACATCAGGGGTGAAATTCAGCCGGTTCTATCTGGCTTGGGCGAACCGGTAGTGGTGGCTGTGGGAGGCTCTGCCCACCCATGCGGACGTCACGATGTTGCTTTTTTGCAGTAGTAATTGTTTTTTCTGCAGTTCTAATTATCCTCTGAAGTCTGTGTCTGTCTTGGGTTGCAGAACCAAACCAGACAGTTATAGAGGTGTAGATGACAGACTCAATAATTCCTCTGTAGAACTGGATCAGCAGCTCCTTGGACAGTTTGAGCTTTCTGAGTTGGCGCAGAAAGAACATTCTTTGTTGTGCTTTTTTGATGACGCTTTTGATGTTGGGTGTTCATTTTAGGTCATGATATATGGTAGAACCTAGAAATGTGAAGGTCTCTACTGTTGATACTGTGTTGTCTAGTATTGTTAGAGGTGGAAGTATGGAAGGGTTTTTCCTAAAGTCTACCACCATTTCTACAGTTTTGAGTGTGTTCAGTTCCAGATTGTTCCGGTTGCACCACGAGGCTAGTTGTTCAACCTCCCATCTGTCTGCGGATTCATCATTGTCTCAAATGAGACCGATCACTATTGTGTCATCTGCAAACTTCAGTAGTTTAACAGATGGATCGTTAGAGATGCAGTCATTGGTATACAGAGAGAAGAGAAGTGGGGAGAGCACACAGCCTTGCGGAGCCCCTGTGCTAATTGTACAGGTATCTGATATGATTCTGCTTAGCTTCACCTGCTGCTTCCTGTTTGTTAGGAAGCTTATGATCCATTTACAAGTGTGTTCAGTACCTGTAGCTGGTTTAGCTTAGTTAGAAGAGTGTCTGGAATGATGGTATTGAATGCTGAATTAAAGTCTACAAAGAGGACCCTTGTGTAGATCTTTCGAGATTCAAGATGTTGTAGGTTGTAGTGCAGAGCCATATTAACACCATCATCTGTTGATCTATTTGCTCGGTATGCAAATTGCAAGGGGTCTAACAGTGGATCTGTCATGGTTTTCAAGTGGGACAGCACTAGCCTTTCAAAGGTTTTCATGACTACAGA
>WNWU01013435.1:2462540-2481675 GCA_012654045.1 Ptyas mucosa
AAAGACCTACGAAAAGAGAATAAAATAAAATAAAATAAATATTTGACCTTTAGAGGGAGGAGTCAGGAGATAAGGGTGTGGCTAACTGAAGAAGGCAAACAAGCCAGAAATAGCTATTTTAGTCTCCCTTAAATCTTAAAACAGACAACCAAATGCTGCCTTGATGTCTGATAAAGCCAAAAAATCTAGTGAATGAGATTTCACTGAACCATGGCTGTATAAAGATCTTGATATACGTAGGAAAACCCTGGATAAAACAAAAATACACACACACACACACACACTATACACACACACACACACACATACACACACACATCTTTATAATCTATCCCAATCTTCCCATTTTCATCTCTTTTATATAATTCTTTATTTCAAATTAATCATTTTTCACCATATCTTCTTATTTCAGCTTCTGCCATATTGTTCTTTATTTTTTCAAGTCTATTTTACATATTTCCAATTTCAGCCATAATATTCTTTTTCCATATTTCTTTCTTATCTTAATTTCCTCTTAATATATAAACAGTATCACTCTCCGCTCTTAATTCCTAATCTCTTACAATAACAATTATTTTATTTCTCCATTACAAAATATATTTCTCAAAATATATGCCACTTTTTAACATTTCAACTTTATCTCTTAATTTAAATTGTCTTCAAATTGCCATTTCACATTTCATCTGCTATTCTGTTTTACTATAACCAATATACATCATCATATTCAAATATTACATTAAAACCCTTTAACGTAGTTGACCATCCACAATTAATAATATTAATACAGTTCCTTTAAATCTACTAATATGTACCTTATTTCCCTTCCTCCTTTTCACTAATCTTCCCTTCTTTAACCATTTTCTCTTTGTCTCTTCAAAATTCCACTTTTTGATAATTTTCTCCTTTTATCCCATTCTCTTAACTTCTTTTTCTTTTATATATTTATTATATCTTTTCTTCCGAATCCTTTTTCTCACTTTTAGATATATTATTCGAATAGTTCCCCCCAAGCTTTCTCTTAATCTCTTTCCACTATTTCCCTCTTTACCCTTTGATTGATTCTTTTTTTTAGAGGATGTTCCCCCCATCCACTCTTTTTTTGCCACTGTAAATCCCAGTGAAATCATCTAACTGCTTTTTGCATTCAATTCCTTTTCCTTCAATATTTTCTTGCTCCTCATTTATGGTCTCTTTTACCACCTTCTCCCCCATTTCCTATTCTGTGTATTCCAACAAAATTTCTGACTTTTTATTATCCTTTAGTGATTCACACATATTTTAAAACATCTCAGTTAATCCTCACACATCCAAGACTCCATATTGCCAATTTAAGAAATTGTTAAAGCTTTTTTTTTATTGAAAAAGTTTTAATAACTTTTACAAAAAAATTTTCTCTCCCCACCTCCCTACCCACCCACCCCCCGACTTCCCGAAGCAAATACAGGATATAAAATACACCAAGCTTAATAAAAATGCATAAGATAACTTTCTATAAATTTAACTCCCTCTCACGCTACACACAATCATAAAACAATTAAGTAAAAAGAAAGCATATCTTACTTCTTCTTCCTTCAATTTTACACAGTCAAAATCCATTTACAATTGAAGCACTCAATAAAGTAATCCAATATTACATAAGCAAACTAAACAATTAAAAAAAATATTTCATCGCTTCTTATCTAGAAACCTCATAATAAGTCCATAAAATTGAAACAGTCTAAAACAAAACATTATATAAACCATTTTTTGTGACCTCCCATTTTAAACCATTAAAGTCCAATTATAATTAAAATATTTTACAGAAAACATTCTCTAGCAAAAAAAAAAACAATACTTAATAATCAAACCTATTATTGATTTAACAATACATTTTAATAAACCTATTATTACTCACTTTTACCAATTCATACTTAACCAATTCTAAGCAATTTATAAATCCATGAATTTAAAACAAAAAGTTATATAAATCCTTAAAAAAATACATCTTCCAACTAAAAGTTACAATTAATAATCAAACCTATTATGAATTTAACAATACATTTTACTTCTGCAATCTTCTTGAGTGTTCTCATCTTCCTACAATATTAAACCAGTTTGTGATCTTCTTAATTATTCCCAACTTCCAACAGTGTTTATAATATCTTCAGTTGCCACCTACCCTCCTGCATAAAGAATATTTCTTCATATAAAAAAAAAAACCCAGAGTGACTTTGTATTTGTATTCCACATGGTATCTGCCAAATCCAGCCACAATATAAAATATTTGATAAGTTGCTATTAAGTCTTTCAACTAGATTATTGAATTCATCCACCATAATAGGGTGACCACCAGATCATCTGCAATTGCCCTAGGACAATAGTCTTCTTGCCTTTATGACTATTACATTCAAACGAAAAGCTTAAATTAGCTATCATGTCCAATAAAACTTCTACAGTTACTATTAAATCCATCTTTGTTATAGACTTTAATTTCAATTCACTCAGGTCAAGGCTTACTTCACAACCAAAAACACCAGCATTGCAGTGATCTGTTTATTCTTTTCAAAATATTCCAAATTATCTGTAGTGTGCCTTTCATCAACATTCCTCACCTAATTAGCTGGCATTAAACAGTTGGATGTTTTCTTCCAAAATTCAAAATCTATAACCACTTAGGTAAAACCTTTAATGGACCATCATCTCACCAAGGAGGGTTATTTTCCTTGTCTCTAGTCTTTTTACCTGACTTTTTACGAACCTTTTTCTTCACTCTAATTGCTCCACCTTTTTTTACTCTGTAACTCTCTTGGAATTTCTGAAGTTGTTGTATACGACATAATCCTCGCAAAACTGTATCTTCCAATAATAACAGCTCTTTAACTACAGTTGGGATTTTATTAAAAAAATGTAAAGCTCCATTTCGTATCTGCAAAATCCCAACAGCTCCCAAAAATTTCTCCTTCTCATTCTGCAATACCTCCACTTTGTTTTCCAAAATCACAACAGGCTGTTCTCTTTCTTGTTCCAGCTCTTCAATCAACACCTCACTATTAAGTACAATATCTTCATTTGTTTCTTCATTTCTGGCTTGGAAAAAAGTATCAAAAAAAGTATCAAGTTTTTGCAATATTGAAGAGGTAATTGACTTCGTAGCTTCTTCAAAAAAGTCAGACCTTATTTGTGGGTTAAATAACCCAGCGTTAATTTCAAAAAGAACAGCCATCTTTCCCCCCTTCCTTTCCTTCCTTTCAAGGAGGACAAAATAAAAAAAAGAGAAAAAAAACCAAAAGGTATCAAGAGAGCTTATTATACTTTATGCTGCTGCTTCAATTGTTACAATTATTTTCATCCTTGGATAATCCACTTATTAAGATAGAATCCTTCGTTTCAAACAGGGACTTTGTCAATAATTAATTTTAACTTTCACTTCTTCTCGCCCCGTTGAAACTAAAACGCCATCTTGCTTTCCCTTTCTTCCCATAGAAAATTTTAAAAAGAAAGTAAATCCTTTGGAGTTAAAAACATCAGATACTTGTGGTTATCATTCATCCTGCATCTGCTCAGCCAGCTCGAGTCAAGTATATTAGTTTAAAATAAGTTGCTGGGATGGACGTGACATCTAGCTCTGCAAAAAAAAAAGCAGAGGCATCCAAGTTCCGGAGTACTGACAGGCTTCGCGGGGAGCTCTCATCTTTGAGCACCAGATTACAGGCAAAATCTGGTGCTCTTAGGGAGCTCTACCCCACCCATCTACTCACCTTCCCCCCTTTCACAGGGGGGAAAGTTTCCGAACCACAAGACAGCTGATTGTCGCTGTTCTTGTGGTTCTATGGAATCTTGGCTTGGCGCTTCACAAAAAAGCGCCTGGCGATGCCGGTGGAGCCACCGGACCCCAAAATTGTTAAAGCTTTTGAGTTATATCACTTTTAATTAAAATTTAAAATCCATATAGTCACTTTTTGTTTTCAAATAATGTCCAGTTCAAATATTTATCCAGTCCACTCCAAGTTAAAGATTTGTTATCTTCCACAGCTGTTGAGAATCAAAACCAAGCAATGTAGCAAGAAAAATATTCCTTAAAAGTTCTCAGTTTCCAAATTATCTTTTAGTAGTCAAGGTCACAGCTGTACTTTCTCTTCTATCTTCCAACAAATATTGCAGTACTCTTTTTCCGCCAGCAGATGTCTCTCTCAAATACACAATATTATCAAACCAACTAAATATCAAATCTGTCAAAAATGATTTAAATCCACATAACAAATACTTTTCCTTGGGTTCTTTTCTTTTGTTATTTTAATTCCTCCAAATCCAATTGTAAATATGAAAAACTTTCTTGGGCTTTAGTATTTTAACCTCCTCTTTGTTCTTCTCCCTCCATAGAATTTTCCAAATGCCAATTAGCTGCTCATTTCAGCTCCAGGACACCTTTTAATATTCCAGTTTGAAATTTTCTTTTATCTGTGAGTTGGCCAATAACTCACTCTATACCTGCACTCCGTTCAAACACAGCTCCTGCACAAAGACTTAGTCCAGTTGCCCTAGCTTCAGAGTGGTTATTTTACAATGGCCGCCACCCCTGCCATTGGTCCAAAGAGCTGCTTCTGCCCTTTCGAGGAACTTGCCTGTTCCTCTTGGTTGTCCAAGACACATCTCCTTCTTCATTGTCCCTATAGGACGGTTCCAGTCCCCCCCCCCCCCCCCGAACAGCAGTTTGTCCAGCTGGATTTTCGAGGAGCTCACTATTTTTCTAGCCGTTCTTGCTGCGACGCTTCCGGTTTCTCCTACTGTACTTACTTTTTGAAGAGCTGCAGAAGAGGCTGAGCCACGTGGTAGAGAAGCCAAAGTCTTTTATTCAGAAGCCAGTGAAGCTGTAACAATGTGAAATATAAGGAAATCAGCTTTCCCCATCTGAATAAAAGACTTCTCTGCCACGAGGGCCTGCAAGCTTAGTTTTTACCCAGTCTGGTCAGGCTTAGTTTGGGACCAGTCTGCTTGCTGCTGACTGGCTAGTTCGAATGAGCAGCTTCAGGGATTGGGGCATGGCAGTCAATCAACTTGCCCCAACCTTGCAGTTCAGCCCGATGAGACAAAGGAAACTACCTCCCCTTTCATTGGCTGCTGCTGCTATTGTTGTCTCAATCCCTGAAGCAGGAAGCTTCTGTAACCCGGTCCAGATCCAGGCCTGCTGCCACATGGCCCCAGCCGAAGTGTTTTACTCAGAAGCTGGTGAAAATGTTTTCCTTAGATTTCACATTCTTACAACTTCGCCATCGTCTGAATAAAACACTTTGGCTTCTCTGCCAGTGGGTCAGCCCCTTCTGGACCTGTGGAGATCTTCAAAACATAAGTAATAAAATAAATGACATGATTAACATTTCCATTATTTTCAGTGGGAAGTAAAGGTAATTAAGTTAGAATGAATGTAACCCATTAAGATTATGTTTAAAAATATAAAAGAACTATATGTTAAAAATGTCCCTGATTTGCAACTAAATCATTTAGTCCATCCTTTGATTTTTGTAGCAAATTGTACATTTTTGTTTTGATAAAAGAAAAGTGAATATTCATTGAGAATCAATCTGTTTCTTTAGAGTAGTTCCTCTCTCACCATCCTCTAAAGCTCTACTCCTTAACTGATTTTTCTTAATAATTTGTCTATTAAAAAAGGCAACAGAATTCCTAAGGGAGCAAAATTTCTACAGCTAAATAGAGACCCTACAGTGGTCTCTAAAGTTTACCACAGTAAAAAGCACATACAATGACTTTAAAGTACAGCTATTACTATTTCCAAAAACAGTACTTGCTAAAATTTTAGAAGATACCTATGTTAACAGATAGCTGCTTCCATTAGCAGAAGAACAGCTTCTAATATAGGGGGGAATAATCACAAATCCAGCAAGTTTTTATATTTGCTTGAGAGTCTGTGAGAATCCTTTTGCTATTGTTAGAATGAGACTTCACTGAACAACTAATGTAGTTTTCTCTTCTTGTAGTTCTTGAAATCCATGACACAGAATTCAAAGTTTCAAAGGTATTCATATCATTTTAGCC
The DNA here is from genome assembly GCA_012654045.1 of Ptyas mucosa. Lineage (NCBI taxonomy): Eukaryota > Metazoa > Chordata > Lepidosauria > Squamata > Colubridae > Ptyas > Ptyas mucosa. The sequence continues at coordinate 2,468,571 of WNWU01013435.1, forward strand.
ATTTTTGACATAAGATTGCCAGATTTTAAAAATCTGAGTGTTTAAACATTTCATGGAAAAGTCTTTTTATAATGCTACTATCAAGCATTGTACATTAGGGTTTCTTATTTCTGAACAGATTATATTTCACAATGCTTCAAGTGTATAATGGCTTGGAATTCTGGCTGGCACCGCAGACACTGTAGACGCTTCTTCGGGAGCGTCCGTTCCCTGATCGTGTGAAGCCACTAGAACAGCCAAAAATCAGCTGTCTAGTGGCTTGGAAACTCTCTCCCCGGGCAAAGGGGAGAGAGGTGAGCAGACAGGCTCAGGTAGAGCTCCCCAAGTGCCCCAGGAACAATCCTGGGGCACAAAGAGTGAGAGACCCCCTGGAAGCCTGTCAAAACTCCAGATCTGGGGACACCTCTGCTAAATGCAGTGCAAGACGCCGTGACCACCTCTGCAAGCAATGTTTGTAAAAAAGAACTTGAATCGAAGCAGACAGACCAAAGCCAGGAGAAACCAGATTGCAAGTATCAAAACTTAACTCCAATGTGTATTACATTCATCTGAGTTATTAAGAAACAAAAGTAACAACAAAATGGCAAGTGAGACTTAATGGGTTTGGAAAGTGAAAGTTAACAAGTTAACAAGAAAGTTCCGTTTAGCGCTTAGCCCCTGGTTAAAACTGATTTAGATATTGAAAGAAAGAAAAAGGATTTTTAGGTTTTAAAAGACTGTGAAACAATTTCTGGACTCTCAATTTTTTGTTTTGATTGCTGTAAGAATTTAAAAAATAAATAGAAGGTAAAAGATGGCTTCAAAACCAATAAAGACTGTGTACGTGAAAGGAACAGGCAGTGCTGGCAGCTCTCCAGCTCACACCTCTAAATTACAAGCCCTTGTCCCAGCAACAGAGCCACAGATCTTAACATTTGAAATGCTGTAGGAAGCTTTGAAAGGCACAGAGAGTAAAAGTCTGTGGACCAAAAGATGCAGAATGTGGCGGAGGAAATGATTGGTATCAAGGATTTGATTTCAACCAGAAACCAGGAAATTAGAGAAGATATAATTTTGGCATTTACAGGTTTAGCAGGACATATTGAGATTTTGGATGACAAAGTGGAAGAGATAAAGCAATCTAAAGAGATCCTGGAAAATAAGCTGGGAGAGGCACAGAATAAAATTGAAAAGGCTGAATTAGATGTAACAATGATACAATATAGAGATACAGAATTTGTTTTAAGAATAAGAGGGGTGAAGGAAAATAAGCAAGAGAACTTGAAAGAGATGATGTCAGAAGCACTGGCCCAGATGCTGGCAGCATATTGTTGGCAGCATATTGTATAAAAAATCGCCTGACAATTAATATAGAGAAATCAAAGGTAATGATATTTAGCAGGCAACAAAATATAAGGAGATGGGTTTTAAATGACAGAAGAATAGAACAAGTTCAGTCATTTACTAATTTAGGGCTAGTATTTCAGACAAATGGCAAATGGAATAAGCAGGTAAAAGCTGGAGTTCGGAAGGCCATGGCTCGAATGGCTCAATTAAATAAACTTATTCTAGAGAAAACTCCATCCTCATTAATCCCAGTGCTAAAGGTCTTCCAGGCGAAAATCGAACCAGTACTTACCCATGGGGCAGAAATATGGGGTCAGCTAAGCTGCCTGGGCTGGAAACCCCTCAAAATAAGTTCCGAGGAAAATTTTGGCAGTGTCCCCCGGAACCCCAGCATGTGTAGTAAGGGCAAAACAGGAGTCCATGCGACTGGCACCAGGGCTTTGTTGAAGACTGTTTATTATTTGTTGAGAATAATCGAGATGGAAGAAGGGAGCAGATAATCTGCTAATGGAGCAGATTATCTCAAGTAATAAAAATAACTGGTTATTAAGAGCTCTGAAGCAGGTATCTAGCTCTGGTATCCCTTTAAATTGGCAGCAGTACGACTATAGGCAGATCCGAAATTGGATTGCACAGAGATTTAAGGACATGAGTGCCCAAGCACAGGTGACAGCAGTAAAAGTTTGCCTCTGGTTATCAGCCAATAAACAAAATTTTAAATTAGAAAAATATTTAGCTGTGCCTTTGCTCCCCATCCTGAGAAGATTCTTTACAAAACTGAAGTTGGACCAACTTGGAACAAATATGCTCTGGGGTAGATATAGGGGTATTCCTGTAAGGAAAAGAGTCTGTTTATGTGGGACGGGGGAAGTCGAAACAACGTTCCATGTAATCTTTGACTGCCCCCTATACTCAGACCTGAGGGAACATCAACTGGGCAGGATCTTTTATACCAGCACCCCTAGGTCTAAAGAGCACTTTTTGCGATATTGTTTGTCAGGTTCCAACCTGCAGTTGGTAAAATGGATTGCTAAATTTGTGGTAAAGCTTATGGGAAGGAGGACAAAGTTGGAGCAGCAGAATGCGGTAGATTGTAAGAATGACCACTTGATCTAACAATGTAATTTTAATAGCAGTTTTAACACGGTTTGGGTAGATGCAGGGGCAACATTGTAATATAATTTTAATTATATTTAAATGGTATTTTACATTATTGTATTTTATCTCGATTTTAATTTGGATTGTATTTTATTCTAATTGCATTTTAATTGTGAGTTATTCCAATCTCACTTAATTCGTTTTACCAAACCTTTGTAATGATTTGTCTTTCAAATTTTGCACTTAATATGGCCCAATGGGCTAATCAATAAATAAATTCATTCATTCACTGGAGATCAAAAAGCTAACCTAGAATGGCAGATTGACAAATTTTTTCATGTTAATTCGTGGGTGGCAAGACAGAAACATTTACCAAGAGATATTCTAATATACTTTACTACAAGGAGAATACGTAATGAAATTCTGCAAGCCACCTTTAAAAACAAGCTTCAAGTGGAAGATCAGGAAGTTATGAAAATGAAAGAAATTCCCCCCAAAATGCTAAGAGCCAGAAAGGATTATGCCTTTCTGGTGGATGAACTGAGAAATCGCCAGATACAGTATAGATGGGAGGTGCCAGTTGGTTTGGTGTTGACCTATTCAGGAGAAAGATATCATTTAAACTCAGTATGGAAAGCTAGAGATTTTTACATTAATGTACTGAAGGCTGGACCCCCGAAATCTCCAATGTCAGAAGAGACAAGGAAGAACTGGTGATAAGGAAGCCAGAGAATGAAGAATTGCTGGCACAAGCACAAGGGGGAGGTCTAAATATCCAAGAAGATTTAATGCAAAAGAGAGGATTCCAATGAGGGTCTTAGCTATTTAGCTCAGGAATAACAGAGTTAAAAGGGACTTTGGAGGTCTTCTAGTCCAACTCGCTGCTCAGGCAGGAAAACTGATGCCAAAATCTGAGTGGAGGGCCGGGGAAAGGTGTCAAAATAACAGAATAACATTTAGAAGGGACCTGGGGGGGGGGGGGGAACTCTATACCATTTCAGAGAAATGGCTGTCCAGTATTTTTTGAAAAACTTTCAGTGATCGAGCACCCAGAACGTCTAGAGACAAGTAGTTCCACTGGTTAATTGTTCTCACTGTCAGGAAGTTTCTCCTTAATTTTAGGTTGCTTCTCTCTTTGTTCAGTTTCCATCCATTGCTTCTTGTTTTGCCTTCTTTGGAAAATACATTGCCACCCCTTCTTTGTGGCAGTCCCTCAAAAGCCTCTTTTGTGACCTGCCTATCACACTCTTGGGCAAAGCATGTGAGCCATTTCCTTCCTTTCAGTGGTCCATGAAAGTACATCTATAGTATGTAGATGCAGATAATAAAATAAAAAAAGGTGAACATTTTTACAGAACTATAGATACGTTGAGACCGGGTGTGACAAGGAGTGGCTGGGAGGGGAGGGGCCACGTGAGGCACCTTTTAACTTGAGTGATGTTGAGTTGGCCACGCCCACTAAGTCACATGACCACCTAGCCATGCACACCTAGCCACACCCACAGAATCCGTTGTTAAATTATTTGAATCACACCACTGATACTAATGTAATGAATATTGTTGTAAATATGTTGAGTATTATTTTCTAAAATGATTTGTACCCAGACAACATACGGTTTGATTGAAATTGGAATTTTTGTAAATTATAAAATAAAATAAAACTTATTACAAAAAAAAAAAAATCAAGGTCATGGTATTTGCCAAAGGATATGTCTGATGACTAAACAATTGAGTAGTAAATAACTTCAAATAACTGCCGATTATGTCTACTTAAATGCGTGAAAAATAGCTTCATTTCTACAATTTTTCTCGTTCTCCAAAGGAGACTAGCATATACCCATAGTGCTTCAAGTCTTCTCAACCAAAATCTGAGCTCAGTTATGTTTTTTGGGTAAATCAGAGATAATCAAGACTAGGTTAGATAATTCTACTTCATTGTAACATTGCAGTAACAGAATCTTGCCAATCTGAAAATATAAACTTCTTGCTGACACTTTTAAGTGATTGAACAATTAGGGTGAGTCATTGTTAAATTTTTTCCTCCTATTGTTAAAGTACTCCCATCGTCCTGTGCGCTCTCACAGAGCGGGCCTCCTCACGGTGCCATCAGTCAGACAATGTCGGCTGGCGACCCCCAGGGGGAGACCGTTCTCTGTGGGAGTGCCGAACCTCTGGAACGGTTTGCCCACCCGGCTTAGGACAGCCCCCAACCTCCTCTCCTTCCACCGCAAACTGAAGACGTGGCTTTTTCATCAATGGACTGACCCGTTGAGGGGGATTTTTACATTGTAATAATTTTAATTAATTTTAATTAGATCTTAATTTATATTTAATTCTTATTGTTGAATTTTTATCTTGTAAGCTGCCCTGAGTCCTTCAGGAGAAGGGCAGCATATAAATTGCAATAAAATAAAAATAAATAAATACATAAAATACTGGAGACTAGGCACCATCTATTCCCTTCATCCTCCAAGTCCATCACCCATTCCATTACATTTTTGGAGTCCAGTTGGGCCCTTACAGATCATTTCTTTCCCTTGAAAGAGTTCAGTCTAAGTTATTGAGATCTATCTTCCAAGCACCCGCTGCGTTCCAAATGTAGTGCTTTGCTGTGAAGTCAGCCTACTCAAAATAGAAACTTCCGCCTGGATTCACATCCTTTCCTACTGACTTAAGCTTCTTTCTTTCCAGATGGCTTGGCCCCTTTAATTATGACTGACAGCTTCTATATCTCCAATGTCAAGCAATACATAAAAAATTAAATTGTTATGGTTTCTCATGGACAACTATTACGCTAATGGGCTAGGTATGTGCACTAGTCAATCTTAAATTACATGTCATCAATTTAGGGCTGCAATCAGTTCGTCAGTTTTAACCCAGAAACATCTTTCTGATCCACAGCACACATTTACTCTACCCAACTCTCAGCTGCATACAAACTCTCAAATTCAAAGGGCTTTGTCCTTGGCTAGAATCAGTGCCTTTCCAACTGTAGTTATTGAAGGAAGATACCAAAACCTCTCTTTTGAGTGAAGATTGTACCCATGTAGTGGAAAAGTAATTGAAACATTGAAACATGTATTGCTCTCTCTATGCTCACCAGAAAGTACTATTTCCACTCATCATTCTGGTTACACTGATTCTTTCTATTTCAAGTTGCTGCTATCTGACCAATCTGATTCTGCTTCAATGAATATAGCTAAATACTGATCCATAGTTTTACAATACATTGTAATTTCTCATTAAACAGCTTTTAGATATTTTCTGTTTGGAAACATTTCAAATGCAGTTATCCATTTAGTTTCTACTTTTTATCAATGTTTTATGTTGTTACTACTAATTGAATCTATTTTCTGTTTTAATTTCATTAACTGCCAGTTACTTTAACAATATAAACAGTCAGTATAATTTGATTTTGAAAGCATAATCTGTTCTTATATACTATCCTTCCTCATACATGTTGTTAGATATAATATTAATTATATTTTTCCATAGCTTGTAGTACCATTTCCCCGAAAGTAAGACCTATCCCAAAAATAAGTCCTAGCATGCTTTTTACATGTACGCCTAATGAAAGCCCTACCCTCCAAAATAAGTCCTACTTAAGAGCCTGTGCAGTTGGCTCGCTGCCCATTCTGTATGGTTGCTCATAGTGCCACGGCAGGTGGTGCCCCATGTGCTCTGCAGTGGCTTACCTCATGGCCCCAGCAGTTCACTCTAACTACACAAACACACAAAATCTCACAAAGCTGTATGTGGAATTTTGTGTGTGTAAAGTGTGAAAGTTGGTTTTTGGGGCTTTTGCGGCTGTGTGAAGTTCCTGCTTGTTGCAGGGACCATTTTGGGTCTAGCAGAGCTGCTTTTACATTGTGAGTGAGCCAGTTGTGTTGTGTTGTGTTGTGTGTGTGTAAAGTGTGAAAGTTGGTTTTTTGGACTTTTTGTGCCTGTGTGAGGTTCCTGCTTGTTGCAGGGGCCATTTTGGGTCTAGCACAGCTGCTTTTACATTGTGGGTGAGTCAGTTGTGTTGTGTTGTGTTTTGTAGGTTAAAAAAGGGCAAAGAAGTAACATTGACTTGGCCACGCCCACCTGATCAACAAGCCACGCCCACCAAATCACCTTACCACCAAGCCCCACCCACTAATTAAGCCCCGCCCACAGAACCAGTGGCAAAAAAAATTAGATTTCACCTCTGCCTCAAACCCTCAAGTTCCAGGTTTTACCAGTAATGTCAGATACATCAAAATCTAATCAATTTCATTATTGTGTGCAAGCAATAGTCTCTCTTTCACCATTCTATTAATATTAATGCTTTCAGAAAGCATCAGTATTTACCTATTAGCAAATATCTATGGAGATTCTCGGCCATCCAAATCATAGTTATCTCAAAGGTGCTTTTTAAAAAGGCAACTGGACTGTTTTTCCCTGAGGAAGAACAGTCCTCATGAACTTCTCATCCAAGAAGGTCATCAGTTGTGACTGGATGGTGGGAGGGTGGAAGGATAGGTTCTGACAAGATGGGGGGCTGGAATGGAAGGATTGTATTTCTTTGCAGTCATCTTGTCGATAGTACTCTCTTGGGAGCTGTTCAAGCCACTTGAGGATTTATCTATCCTCTCAGGGTCACCTGAATCAGAGTGCAAATGGTTGTGGAATTTTCTTGGAGATAGGTGGTGTTGTATTCCTCCTCCTCTATTGAGGGAAGGCAGTTCAATTCTAACATATTGTAGATGGATTCTTGAATCGAATCAAATTGAATCGAATCGAATAAGATTCTTTATTGGCCAAGTGTGATTGGACAACAAGGAATTTGTCTTTGGTGCATATGCTCTCAATGTACATAAAAAGACAAGACACATTCGTCAAAAATCATAAGGTACAATACTTAATGATAGTCATAGGGTACAAATAAGCAATCAGGAAACAATCAATATTCATATAAATTGTAAGGATACAAGCAACAAAGTTACAGTCATTCAGTGATAAGTGGGAGGAGATGGGTGATAGGAACTACGAGAAGACTAATGGTAATAGTAATGCAGACTTAGTGAATAGTTTGACAGTGTTGAGCGAATTATTTGTTTAGCAGAGTGATGGCTTTCGGGAAAAAACTGTTCCTGTGTCTAGTTGTCTTTGTATAAAGTGCTCTATAATGCCATTTTGAGGGTAGGAGTTGAAACAATTTATGTCCAGGATGTGAGGGGTCAGTAAATATTTTCATAACCCTCTTTTTGACTCGTACGGTATACAGGTCCTCAATGGAAGGCAGGTTGGTAGTAATTGTTTTTTCTGCAGTTCTAATTATCCCTGAAGTCTGTGTCTGTCTTGTTGGGTTGCAGAACCAAACCAGACAGTTATAGAGGTGTAGATGACAATAATTCCTTGTAGAACTGTATCAGCAGCTCCTTGGGCAGTTTGAGCTTCCTGAGTTGGCACAGAAAGAACATTCTTTGTTGTTCTTTTTTGATGACATTTTTGATGTTAGCTGTCCATTTTAGGTCTTGCGATATGATAGAGAAACTCCAAGTATTTGGGAGGCCATTGCCTGGAGGGAATGAGATCTCCCTGGACCAAATTCTCTCCCTCCAACAGCTGATGCTCTTTTTCTTTGGACTGTGAGAATTTAGAGATCTACTGGAGCAATCCCACCTCTGCCACCAATTGTTGCCAGTATATGTATATATACTTTTGAGCCCCCAAAACAACAATTTTTGAATTTTGAAGATGGTGGCAGCCAGCTAGAAAGTTGAGGCCATATCCCGGTGAAGGTGTGGCCATATCCCAAATCGCCATACATGTTGACCGCTGAATCTGAAGCAATCTGAATCTGAAGGAATCTGAGGGAAGGCTACTGTTGGATCCCCGCTGCCGAATCCCCACCACCAAGTCCCCGGAGAAGGTGAGGCTATATCCCAGATTGCCCTCTCCACCAAATCTGAGGCAAGGCTGCCGCCGGATTCCTGCCATCAAGTTCCCCCAAGGCAAGGCTGCACCGAGTCCCGAGGTAAGGCTACTGCCAAATCCCGAGACAAGCTACTGCCAGACAGACAAGGCTACAAAGTAGATCCCTCCGAGTCTACCGCCAGACAAGGCTACCGCCAGATCACCTCCAAGTTCAAGACCTCGCTGACAGCAAAACTTCCTGCCGAGGCAAAAATTTCTTCCGAAGGCAGAACGTCTCCTGCCGAGGCCTTCGAATCTCCACCGAAGCCAAGGCTACTGCTGGATCTCCGCCACAAGGCAAGATCACAATCACAAAGCTGAAATCAATTTGCCAGAAATCAGTCTGCCAGAGAAGATGAAGATCAGTCTGCCAGTTATATAGAAAATGGAGGCACACAGCATACGTGAGGCCTTAAACCCCCCCTAAAAAAACCTCCACCAAGAACTGAGGCTTGAAAAACTCTACCAGGAACATCTAACTTTTTCCAGCTAGGAAAGGAGCCTCCAGTCCTGTAACATAGATTAATTGATTGATTGATCAACTGATAAATTGATTAATATAGTTGATCAATTTGTTGATTGATTAGTGTAGCATTGATTAATTGATTGCTTAGTTAATCAATTGATTAGTATGGCATTGATTGATTGATTGATTGATCATTTGGGCATTGATTGATTGATTAATTTAAAAGTGGATTCCTGCAAATAAGATATTAATTAACAGTGGATTCCAGCAAATAAAAGGTGCTCAGCTATACAGTTATAAATAATTTTTAAAATCACCAATACCTCCACACCAAACCTACCATGCCAGGCAAACACTCCACTGCCAAAGCTCCACCCAAAAAGATCTCTACCAATGACTCACACAACTCCTTCACATGCTTTATATGTACAGAATCTTTCAAGGAGGATGAGAGTACCATGAAATGCTCCCTATGTGACATGTATGCTCACCACAAGCTTGGGATTAACCAAAAACATAGCCTAATTCCTACAAGCATACTAACTTGCGTTTCCACATTTTTGTCCATCATGCAAACCCAAACTGGACAAATTTATTATCGTGCTTGAAAGGGTTGATACCATAGAAACACGATTAACATCCCTTGACACCATAGAAGCACAATAAGCAACCCCCCAAAAAAAGATATGACACAGAAAAGCAAACAGCCAACAGCTCGAAATCCTATCCCAATCCAACAACCATAACCACAACCACAGATAACCACCAACCCTGAAAATAATATCTCCATCCTCATCAAAGACACCATCGAACATGAACAGAAGCGTCCCAATGTGATCTTATTTGGTCTAGAGGATACCAATGAATCCGATTACATCACAAAGGGTCGCAACATCAGCAGTGACTTTCAGGCATTAACCATCTCCTCCGATGAAATCATCAACATTTCCTGTGACAGCCCTGAGTTCAAGAACAGTGACGGCTCGGTGGCCCCATGCTTCAGCAGAGGCATTTGCAAGAATGAGTCCAGCAAACGCAAATTCATTTACACAATAAACTTACTCGCCAAATAAGAAACTTTGTTCACAGTCCGACCTATCCATACTGCAACGTGCCCAATCCCGTGAGCTCTGGTCAGAGCTCAAAAGACGCCAGGACCAAGGAGAGACCAACCTATACATCGACTACCGCACTGGCTGTATGAAACGCAGTGTTCCATGTTCCATGTCTCAATAACCACCCCCACAATCAAAACTAGGCATGCATGCCGCTAACTTCCTCTAGATCCACTATTACAGACCTTAAATGCAAGCTACCTAATGCAAGAAACCTTGCAAACAAAATGTTTGAATTCCTCCTCTTACTAAATACGGCTATATTCGATATTATATTTGTCTGCGAGACGTGATTGAATGCATCCTTCCCAGATGCCATTACCACAGTAAGCGATTATCATGTTTACCGGTCTGATCGTGAAATCCATAAAGTGGGTGGTCTTGCTATCTTCTATATAAAGTCCCTAAATCTGAAAAACATTCAAGTTACACAGGAGCTTGCTCTTCCTAAGACCATTGTCTGCGAACTGTCCTTAAATACAACTTTTCGCATCTTACTATGTTACAGAGCCCAATTATAACATCATTCATGCAAACAAACTAACTTCACTACTAACTTATCTTTCTTGGTGACCTCAATTTACCTCTTATTAATTGGATCCTAAACGAATGTACAACTGAACCCATACATGCAACTCTGTACAATGCCGTTATTACTCTGGGACTGGATCAATTAGTAACAAACAACACTAGACTCAACAACTGCCTTGACCTCATCTTCTGCAACTGTTTAAACTCAATTTATGGTCTACAAATAAAAAAACCCTTTTCCAACAGTGACCACAGTATGATTGCCTTTTGTCTCAATTTACGTCCTTACAAAGAGGATCATAATGATGAGACCCCAAATTATAACTTTAAAAAACAACAACAGTGATCTCATACCTGCCAACCTCTCATCTCTTGATTGGCACATTCTGTTCACTGGCTGTAATACTGCTGAAGACCATTATAACACTTTTTTGTTCAAAGTCAAAAGAGTCATTAAACTATACGTACCATTAGTAACCCCCAAAACCAGAAAAAACAAATTATCCATAACAATAAGGAAGCTTCAATAATAAAAAAAAATCTCTGGCGAAAAAACAAAACTGGCTACATAGCTAACTTTAAAAGCTGCTACAAAACCTTATGCCACCAGATAAAGGCAGAATGCACCAATTACTATTGCAAGCAAGAGGAAAACCTGTTACACACAAAATTCCCCCGCGCCTTCTATAACTTTGTAAATACCAAACTTAAAAGATTCAAAAACCATCCCACCCCTAAAAGGGCCTAACGGGGAAGACTGTAATGATGAAACTGTTAAGGTCAACCTCTTCAACACGTTCTTCAGTTCAGTCTTTGTTAACAGCAATGGCTCATGCCCCACATTTCCTAGTTATACCACAACTAATTGCAATGATCTGATACATATCAATTTTACAGAAGATAAAGTTGAAAAGGCAATACACAACCTAAAACCATCTCTAACTATTGGCCCTGATGGATTATGTACCTACTTCTTAAAAAAAGCTTTCTACTGCCATAGCAGAACCTCATAGCACAATCTATGTCTTTCAGAACCAGCTCCTTGCCCAACCTATTGTCATTAGCCATGGTTATCCCTATCTTCAAAAAGGGAGACCCCAGCCTAGTTGAAAATTACAGACCAATCTCAATTTGTTGTGTCACCTGCAAAGTGATGGGATCAATCATAAACCAATCCATTACCCTCCACTTAGAGACAAACAACCTACTGTCTAACAAACAGTTAGATTTCAGGAAAAAGTTGTCTGTAATCTGCAACTCCTACATTGCAAAAACATATGGACTACACAACTCGACCAGGGTAAAGCAATAGACACAATTTACATTGACTTCTGCAAAGCCTTTGATTCAGCGGTACATGACAAATTACTGTTAAAACTAAACTCTTAGGGCATTTCCGGATCCCTGCATAAGTGGATAGCTGCGTTCCTGTCAAACAGGCAACAATTAGTCAAAATAGGGAGCGCCCTATCAAACCCTGCACCAGTTAAGGGTGGTGTCTCCTAAGGCAGCATTTTAGGACCCATTCTCTTCATACTTTACATAAATGATCTTTGCGATCAAATTATAAGCAGCTGAGTCCTCTTAGCTGATGACATAAAATTATTTAACACCACCAACAATGCTGCTGCCCTACAAAGCAACCTTGACTATGTGTCAGAATGGTCAAACAATTGGCAATTCCAAATTTCAAAAAACAAATGCTCTGTCTTACACATTGGAAAAAAAATATCAGAACACCAAATACAAGCTGGGCGGATACAACCTCATGGATGACCCTCACTCTGTCAAGGACTTTGGAGTACTCATTTCAAATGATCTAAGTGCCAGAGCTCACTGTAACAGCATTGCCAAAAAGGCATTAAGAATTGTTAACCTAATCTTGCAAGGCTTCTTCTCTGGTAACAGTGTACTGCAAACTAGGGGATACAAAACCTTTGCTAGACCAATTCTTGAATACAGCTCATCTGCCTGGAATCTGCACTGTATATCGGACATTAATACAATTGAGCGAGTCCAGAGGTATTTCACGAGAAGAGTACTCCACTCCTCTGCTCACAACAGAATACCTTATGCCACCAGGCTTGAAACTTTGGCCTTGGACAACCTAGAACTATGCCTCCTACGGTCTGACCTAAGCGTAGTACACAAATTTATGTGCTACAACATCCTACCTGTCAATGACTACTTCAGCTTCAACCACAATAATATACAAGCACACAATAGATACAAACTCAAAATAAACCATTCCAAACTTGACTGCAGAAAATACAACTTTAGCAACAGAGTGGTCAATGCCTGGAATGCACTACCTGACTCTGTTGTTACATCCTTAAACCAGGGGTGAAATGTTCCCGGTTCGGACCAGCTCGGGCGAGTAGGTAGCGATGGCGGCGGGCAGTTCGGAGAACCGGTAGCAAAAATACCTGCCCCCACCCCCCATGCCCAGCTGAGCCGCGCGATCATCAGAGCCTTTTTTTCCTTTTAAATGGCTCTGGCAATCCAAGCTCTGACTATCCCAGCTGAGTTGCCTGCTAATCAGGCAACTCAGCTTGGATTGCCAGACCCATGTAAAAGAAAAAAGGTTTTTCCTTTTAAATGGCTCTGACGGACTCAGCTGAGTTGCCTG
>WNWU01013435.1:2481775-2537094 GCA_012654045.1 Ptyas mucosa
CCCCCCCCCCCCCCAGCTTGCTTACCTCTGCTGCTGGTCGCAATGTCTGCCTTGCTTCGCTTGCTGTAAACCCTGCAATCCATTGCATCAGCAAGCAACCAAATCTCCCTGCCTGCAATCAAGCTCATCGGTGAGCAGCTCTATCTGTCTGCCTGTCTGCCTGCATGCAGGGGTCTCCACCCTTGGCAAGGAAAGCCGGCTGGCTGAGGAATTCTGGGAGTTGAAGTCCACAAGTCTTAAAGTTGCCAAGGTTGGAGGCCCCTGTTCTATTGGGTAAGATTTTTCCCCCTTTGGGAGCTTTAAAAAAAATAGTTAATTGGGGTTTTTTTTAGTTGTTCTTTTTTTAGACCTAGCCATTTAAAGTTTAGGAAGTTTTAAATTTAGCTGCTTTTATATAAAATTAAAAATTAAAATAAAATAATATTTGTGCAGCTTTTTGAGGTTTAGTGTGTTTCTGTAGTGTTTTACTCTAACTACACAAACACACAAAATCTCACAAAGCTGTATGTGGAATTTTGTGTGTGTAAAGTGTGAAAGTTGGTTTTTTGGACTTTTTGTGCCTGTGTGAGGTTCCTGCTTGTTGCAGAGGCCATTTTGGGTCTAGCACAGCTGCTTTTACATTGTGGGTGAGCCAGTTGTGTTGTGTTGTGTTTTGTAGGTTAAAAAAGGGCAAAGAAGTAACATTGACTTGGCCATGCCCACCTGACCAACAAGCCACGCCCACCAAGTCACTTTACCAAGCCCCACCCACTAATTAAGCCACGCCCACAGAACCAGTAGCAAAAGAATTTAGATTTCACTTCTGCCTCAAACCCTCATAACTTTAATCTTAAACTATCTACTGTTGACCTCACCCCATTCCTAAGAGGTCTCTAAGGGGTGTGCATAAGCGCACCGGCGTGCCTACCATCCCTCTCCTACTGTCCCCATTTATTCATATCCAATTCCTGTGTTCATATCCATGTTTATACCTATACCTGTTATCTTGTACATGTTTGACAAACAAACTAACGAAATAAATCTAGAAATTTGAAGGTTTCTACAGTTGATACTGTGTTTTCTAGTATTGTAAGAGGAGATAGTATGGGAGGGTTTCTCCTAAAGTCTACCACCATTTCTACAGTTTTGAATGTGTTCAGTTCCAGATTGTTCCGGTCGCAATATGAGGCTAGTTGTTCAACCTCCCATCTGTATGTGGATTCATCATTGTCTCGAATGAGACCAATCACTGTTGTATCATTTGCAAACTTCAGTAGTTTAACAAATGGATCGTTTGAGATGCAGTCATTGGTGCATAGAGAGAAGAGAAGTGGAGAGAGCACACAGCCCTGGGGGGCTCCTGTGCTAATTGTACAGGTATCTGATGTGATTTTGCTGCAAGATTCATAGTTTCAGAACTTGTTCATAAATGCTAATGGGAGCTTATAAAGTAACTTCAAATGTTCGCTAAGGGAATGCTTGTAACCCAGGGATTACCTGTACTTATGGACACCATCAAAGCTGATACCAGCTAGAGCATAGAACAAATCAAAGTAATGCAAAATTGGAAGATATGGAGAGAGTTAGCTCATAGAATCGCCAAGATTTGGACACAACTGAATGGATAACATCATCAGTCTCCAATTTACCAAACTGATTATGTAATATAGCAATTTGTCCCATTATTTCCAATCCTTTTTATTTAACTGTTTTCAATCTTCATTCAATATCATGAAAAAAATCACTAAGGAGTACAATAGTACAATAGAAACAATAGTTTCAAATTATTATCAAGAACAACCATCCTTGTTAGTAATTTTAACAAGCAACAGCAGCAAGAAAACTGAGAGCAAGAAAAACATATGAACAGATGGAGAAGGTACCAAACCAAGCCAAGCAGAAAATGATTTTAAGGCTCACAGATGCTGCTTTGAATTATTCAAGGTCAGGGTCTAAAAATAAAAAGACAATGTTACAAACAATATCCTCAGATACCCAAAATTTACCTAAACTACTAACACTGATTAATTGTAATCACACATCATTAGATCTATACTTTATTATGCAAGGAGGAAATTCATACAAATCAGTAAAACCTGATTTACTAATTTCAAAAAGTGTAGTCTTAAGTACACGTATAGCTCCAATTTAAATTATTTAACATTGCATTTAAAACAAATCAATTAAAGGCAATAACATTAGAGGCAATTTTGATCATATGTATGTATGCATTATGTGTATGTATGTATGTATGTATGTATGTATGTATGTGATTTATATAGCTGCCCATATCACTTTTATGTGTCTGTGGGCAGTTTACAATAAAACAAATTATAAAAAAGCAAGTAAAAATAAAACACAAAGCACATCAGGTATAATCTAATCAATCATCCATATAATCAGGAGATGACCTCTATCCCATACTTATGCCCCTAGGCCAAGTTTTCAAGGCATTATGAAAGGCCAACAGAGTAGGGTCAATCTAATTTCAGGAGGGATGATGTTCCAAAGGGCAGATGCCGTAGCAGAAAAGGCACTTCTTCTGAGCCCCACTAGCTGACACTCCATAGCTGATGGTACCTGGAGTAACCTGCCAGACTGGTTAGTATGGGTAGAAACAATTAGAGAGAGACAGTCTCATCAGTAAGAGAGTTTTCTTGAGGAAGATCCTATGCTAGTTTTTATTGCTACAAGTGCTAGATTTTGTTGCTTAAATTCTTAGCTACATGTTAATTTTTTTTAAAAAAAATTCAGTCCTCCTGAGTGAAGCTTACATGAGAATATTTAGTAAGCCAAGAAACATCTTTGGATAAACAACAATATAGTAGTAGTAAAAAATTTATCAGTATGCACATTATGAACTGTCTTAGCAGAAAAGGAGAGAAGATAAGTTGGATATGAACTGATAAAGATGTCACAGCCCTGTTCTTATTCATAGATCTGGAATTAGATCCCAAGAATCTATGACCACATTACTCTGCAGCACAAGTCACTTAACCAAATTCACGAAGATTGAAACACCCAGGATAATAGATCTCTGACTAACAGAGACAAACTTACCAACATATTAAAGGCAAACCGCTCTAGGACTTATAGAGAGGAGGTTATTGTGCAACACCTAGAACCCACAGCACTTTCACAAATACAGTCCAAAACATGGATCTGTGGGAAGCCTTTCCCACAGAAGAATGAAATATTTTGGCAAATAATAAAAAGGCAGAGTATTATATTTCCCATTATTTCACTTACTGAATAATGGTAAAAAGGGGGGAACTGTGGGAAACCCCCCTCCAAATAATGAAATATTTTGGGAAATATTAAAAAAGGGAAGATTATTGTATTTTCCTAAAGGAGAAATGAAGAAACATGTTTTTAGAAGCAGAAAGCAGCCCCCAGTCTTTCTTAATAGCCTACAGCAGATGCCAGTACTTAAAGAGATAAAGAGGTTATTGAATGAGGAAGCCAACTATCCAGATGAGTCAATTCATAAGCAAAGCAAATACTGCAGGTAGAAATCTATTCAAGATAGGATATTTCAAAACTCCTTGCAGCAAAGTTTGACAGCTAACAAAAGCAGAATAGCAGAATTACTACAGCTGTCAGGGTTCCAAGTAGCACCCTCAATGAAAGACTCCAAGGCTAGAAGTTCCTCAAAGTTCCATTTTATTAGAAATGTCATATTGGCACATCTGGGAAAACTTGAATCTGAAAGCTTCCAGGTTTTCCCCACCCAACAGAAAGTCCAAGTCCCTGCCCAGCACCTACAAGTCCATCATATGGCCCAATCGAAGCACTGCCCCAATTGGAGAGGCCTCCCAGTTCCACCCCTCCAGGTGCAGGGCAAGATGTCCTTGACTCTCTGAGAAAAGAATGTTATTATGACTATATATCAGTCATGCTCCATACAATCACCCCTTCCAGTTTCCCACAGTACGAAATGTGGCAGGCCTGAAGGCCCAATGTAAAAGATGGCTTCTAGGCCTGACAGGCCGACCCTCTCACCCCCAATCAGACGATTGTGTCCTGCAACAAGAGTGATACAGGGGGTTAATTAATTCAAAAGACTAACCCCCCCCAGGGGGAGCCTTTGTCTTATCAGGGTATTTAACATGGAATTGTTTTACTGGCCTGTCTTCTTTCACATCCTAGCTTTTAACCCAAGTAGCTTCAGACAAAAGGTACCCCTTCCAATATACTAAATATTGCAACCAACCTCTATATAATCTGGAGTCTAAAATATTTTTTACTTCGAAATGGGTTTCTCCTTGCACCACCATAGGTTTGGGGGGTGGTTTTAAATTTATTGGGATGTTTTAAATTTGTCTCGGGCTAAATTGTTTAATCTGGTTTTATTTCTGCTTTTAAATTTTGTATTTATGGATTTTATTTTGTGCCTGTTCACCGCCCTGAGTCCTTCGGGAGTAGGGTGGTATATAAATCTAATAAAACAAACAAACAAACAAATAAACAAACAAACAAACAAATGAGAATCAATTACTAATTATTAATTAAGTACTAATTATTAAGTACCAATCTCATAGCTTATTATAGTATTAACTGAAATATAGATTTTGACCTTGATCTAATTTACTTTTACATGTTGATATATATATTTTCTTGTCTAGTAATTTAAGATCACACTGATTAATTTAATATAGAATATAACTATTGCATAAAATATAAGATTATAAGATATAAGATTGTATAAGATATAAGTCTCTATTGATTAATATACTGGTAGTTTATTAGTGGGATATTATAGACCAGCACAAGAAATAATAATAATAATAATAAGAAGAATAAGAATAAGAATAAGAGACATAGACAAATAATAGTGGATGATAGTGTGGAAAAATATTTACAAGATTCTGGGAGATCAGAGTAGAATACTGAAAAAAATTACAAGCCTCACCACAACAACTCTAAAGGCAGGGAAGAAAACCACAGCATCTCCCTCAACTCAACAGTCAACAGAAGGACAGACAAAGATAGAAAAATCTATTGTAATCCCAATAATTCAGACAATGCAACGCTTAATGCTAATACAAGAGACAATGGTTAAAATGCAGGAAACAATATCCAGTAACCACAGTGACATGAAAACAGATATCCAAATTCTAGATGGTAAAATGAACGCTATACAAGACTCAATTCATAAAAATGAGCAAAAAAAAAAAAAAGTGTTGAGGTTAAAGTGGAACAAAATGAAAGGAAACTGGAACCGGTAGATCAAACGATGATAGCACTGAACAAAGATCTTGAAGATTCAGTGATACAATTGGAAATGTACCGGGTGGCATTTTATCTGAGATTTCAGAATGTAACTGAAGGGAAGGAGGAAGATCTGGGACAGGTAATGGCAGAAATCATTGCAGATGTCCTACAGAGGGACAAGCAAGAAATAATAACAGAAATGGATGAGGTATACCGAATCCAGACAAATTACGCCAGACAACATAAATTACCAAAGGAGGTCCATATCAGATCCGTTAGGAAAAAGGTCCGTGATATAGTTTACAGCATAACCAGAGAAGAACCAATGATGTATAAGGGGAAAGAAATCATAACCCTGAAACAAGTTCCCAGAAGAGTAAGAGACTACCGCTTCCTTGCCATTCAATTGAACAAACAAAACATCTTGTTCAGATGGATATTGCCAGAAGGAATGCTAATCATGTGGCAAGGAAAAGAACTAAAAATAGATAGCCTAGTGACAGCACAAGACTTTCTGGACCAATTGATAGGAACTGAAGAAGAACAGAGTAGCAAAGAGGGAGACCACAAATCAGGAAGAAGAAACCCCACATCAATGAGACATCAAAGAAGGATCTTCGGAGAAGAAAAAGACAGAAGAGAGAGAGAACAGAGATACAAAAGGAAGTAAAACAAGAACACAAAGGGTCATAAGGGCGAATAAATACTAATACTTGACAGAGAATTTAAAAATGGAAGACTGGAAACTTCTGTCGATAAATGTGAATGGACTGAATGCAACAATAAAGAGAAGACAGATATTTACAAAATCAGTCAAACAAAATATAGATATAATATGTCTCCAGGAGGTCCATATATGGAAACAAGATGAAAAATATCTGGAGTATAGTAAACTAGGGAAAGTATACATAGCGCTATCGGGGGGAAAAAAGAAAGGGGTCGCAATATATGTTAAGGGAGGGATTGTTGTTAAACAAAAATATGCGGATACTAAAGGAAGAACATTAATGGTGGAAATAAAGAGAGGAACCCTACCAATATTGTTAATAGTTATTTATGTACCAAACAAAAACCAGGGAGAGTATTATAAAAAACTATATGAACAGATAATTAGGATGGATTATGGAAACATTTGTATTGTGGGGGACTATAATGGGGTAATAGACATAGAAAAAGACTATCATAGCAGTAGAGACAATAGGAAAAAAAGGAATATATTACCTAGAACATTCTTTAATATAATAGAAGAATTAAATCTAACAGATATCTGGAGGACCCTACACCCCAATGAAAAAAAGTATACTCTAACCCCCATGCATCGTAGTCCAGAATAGATATGTTATGGGCAAATAAAGAATTAGGATTGGAAATAGAAACAATGGAAATTACTCCCAATTTATGGGCAGATCATAATCCGTTGGAAGTAAACTGGAGAGCCCCCAAAAAAGGAAAGTCAGGAGGTGGTGGTTAAATTTACAAATTTTAAAAGAAAAGGAATACATAGAAAAGATAATGGGAGAATTGAGACTATTTTTTAATGAAAAAAAAAACAGCATACTTCCGTAACTAATCTATGGGACACCATGAAAGCTTACATAAGCATACAACGCACAAAAAAATAAAGAAAAGTGGAAGGTGCACAGGACCCTTCGGGAAGAAATTGGAAACATGGAGAAGAAATTTCAATTAAGTCCTGGAGACAAAATAGTAAAAGAAACTGACACTATTGAGACATAAAATGAACGTATTAGATCAGGAGGAAACTGCAAAAAAACTTAGACAATCTAAACAAATTTACTTCGAGCATGCAGGTGGTTAGCCTATAAACTGAAGAAAGAAAGTGAGGCGTGGATTATCCAACAACTGGAAGACACAAAGGGGACCTACAGAACAAAGAGGAGGATAAAATGAGAATAGCACAAGAATACTACACAGAGCTCTATAATAAAGAAGATATACTGATAGAAAAGATTGAAAATTACTTAAAGGAGAAAAGGATTCCACCATTAGGAGAGGATGAAAGAGAAATGTTAAATAAAGAAATAACAATAGAAGAGCTAAGAGGGGCAATTTTGAGACTTAAAAACAATAAAACACCAGGCTCAGATGGTCTCCCAGGAGAAACTTACAAAAAACTAGATGAAATCATAGAATCAAAATTATTGGAGATTTGTAATGAGGCCTTAATAGAAGCAAAGATACCAGAATCGTGGAGGGAAGTATATATTACATTACTTCCGAAAGAAGGTACAGACCAAAAACAGATAAAAAGCTATATCCCTCTTAAACATGGACTATAAAATTTTTATGAATATAATTGCAGAAAGATTGAAAAATATACCCTTGGATTCGGGCCCAATACTACTGTGGGAAATAGGAAAGTATGGCGAAGTAGCTGGACTTAAACTGAATAAAGGGAAAACTGAATTATTGGTTAAAAATTTCACAGCAATACACAAGAAAGAATTAGAAAAGGAATTAGATCTACAAATAGTTAAAAAAATCAAATATCTAGGGATTTGGTTATCAGCAAGATGCTCAGCTCTAAAAGACGATAATTATATAACCCTGATTCAAAAAATAAAAAGGATTTGGAAAAATGGGGGAAATTGTACTTATTTCAAACGATACCCATTATACTGGATAATTTTTTCTTACAGAATTCAATAAAACTATCAGGAAATTTATCTGGGCTGGGAAAAAAGCAAGAATAAAATTGTGATCATTACAGGACAATAGAAATAGGAGAGGTTTTGGACTCCCGGACTGGGAAACATACCACAAAGCAGCCACTCTAATATGGATAAGAGACTGGGTTAACTTAAGGAATAAAAGAATCCTAATTTTGGAAGAACATGACCTACAAAGAGGGTGGCACGCCCTTATGTGGGATAAAAAGAACAAGACCAAAACATATTTTCATAGACATAAGATTAGAGAAGCACTAATACGAATATGGGAGGAAATTAGAAAGAAACAGTATATGAAAATCCCGAATTGGCTATCAACCATGGAAGCCATGATATATCCCAATACAATAGAGATTAGCAAAATGATTAGTTATAAAGAACTCCTAGACAATCAAGGAAAACTCAAAAATAATAAGACCCTAGGTGAGCAAGGATAGGATATAAAGAAAATATATACAAAATGGCGTATTGATGGTATTTGCCACCGGCCAGACTTGCCAAAATGTTCCCGGGAACATCCTCAACCTGTTGGAATGTGGCTTTAAAGAAAGCACATATTTCCACCAATGGTGGACCTGTCGAGAGGCAAGGAAATTCTGGAAGAAAATTCAGAAGTGGCTCAATGAGATGTTGGGGCAATATATACAACTGTGTCCTGAAGTATTTTTAATTGGGGTAAGACCCATAAATATTAATAAAATGGCATGGTACCTATTGTTACATATAACAATAGCTGCAAGACTGGCATGGGCCCAATATTGGAAGATGGATGTTAGCCCACCCGAACAAGTAATAATCCAGAAAATAAGGAACTGTGAGGAATTGGATCGGCTTACTATGATTCTGAAAGGACGAGGGGACACAGACTATTATATATTGGTACAATTGGATTCAAATAGAGTTGAAAATAGAGATATTAGATAGACATATTATTTAGTATATGTAAGAGACTTATGCAGGTTACTTTATATATGTAATGGGACAAGCTTATTTCCTTCTCGCGTTATGATGTAGACTGCGATAGAGCTAACGTTTGTTGGATGTATAAGACAAAATAAATAAATAAAAAAAAAGAGCCTAGGTGGCCATATTTGCAGATACAATCCAGTTACAAAAAAGATATAGAAGAATTTGGCATTGAGGCGGAAGCAAATCAATTAGACAAATTATAGGTAGGTCCAGAAAAAAATATATTATCCAGACTATATAATTATTTATTAGACTATGACAGGGTGGAAGAGGTGGCAAAAGAACCAATGATAGCGTGGGCCAGAAATATTGGACACAATATAAATTTGGATGAATGGGAAATGATTTAGAATAGAAACTACAAATTAACAAAAGCAGCATCATACAAAGAAAACCAATATAAAATGCTATACCAATGGCATCTAGCAGCTGCAAGATTGGCAAAAATTTATCTGAACGTAAGTCCTAAATGTTGGAAGTGTGGACATCATCAAGGTACCTTCTTTCATATGTGGTGGTCATGTCCTGAAGCGAAGAGGTATTGGAGTAAAATACAAAATTGGCTACAAGAATTAATTAATAATAAAATCGAATTGATTCTAGAAACCTTTCTCCTGGGAGTACTAAAGACCAAATATGATAAAAAAGCAGGATATTTAATCATTCACATACTCACAGCAGCGAGAATAACATATGCACAATATTGGAAAGGAAACAATATACCACCTGAGAAATCTATTATTCAGAAAATATTTGATTGTGCTGAAATGAATAAATTAACATTAGAACTAAATGAAAAAGAGGATTCAGAATTCTGTATGGCGTGGGATAATTAGTACAGGTGAATTGATAACCGAATTAAAAATGGATGAAAATTAGTATAAAGTTATATATATATATATATATATATATATATATATATATATATATATATTGGAATTATGGAAAATGGAAAAACTACAATAATTATTTTTTTTTTAAAAAAAGGAGGTCGTTGTCCTGCTCAGTGGTGCTGCAGCTTCCTGTCTTGGGAAGGTGAATGTAGGTTGAGCCAGAGCCCATCTGGGCTGCTCAGTCCCAAGGGGTTGAGCAGCGCTGCCAATGCTGAGTTGGCCAAACTGCTCCGGGAGGCCGGCTAGTGACTGGCTGATTGACGGTGGCAGGAATCCCCATTCCCGAGAGTGCTTGTGGCACAATTGCCCTGGCATCTTCCACTCGAGGGTTGGGATCTGTTCTGCTCTGCCTCCACCCATCTTCAGTCATTATTTCCTGGAGTGGCATGGCTCCCGCAACTTCGCCCCACAGGGTTAGATTCAGTTGTGTGGCTTGCTCAGGCACTGGCTCTTTAGGCCGGGCTCCAGCTGACATTCCCTTTCTGATGCCTCCTCCGCTTCCACCGCTGCCTGGAAAGGGGGCTGGATGGTCTTGACATAACTCGCCAAACCATCTCCTGTGATTCCCTCCATGGCCGCCTTGTTTTCCTCCATCTTCCTTAAGTCTTCACACTGCCCAGTTTCGGGTTGACGTTAGGGGTTCAGGAGTCTGGGGAGCTGGTTGAATTTTTTAAGGGCGATTCAGGTTAATGTCAGGGTTCCAAGTAACACCCCCAACAAAAGAAGACTCTGAGGCTAGAAGTTCCTCAAAGTTCCATTTTATTAGAGATGTCATATTGGCACATCTGGGAAAACGTGAATCTGAAAGCTTCCAGGTTTTCCCCACTCAACAGAAAGTCCAAGTCCCTGCCCAGCATCTACAAGTCCATCACACACCCCAATCGAAGCACTGCCCCACCTGGAGAGGCCTCCCAGTTCCACCCCTCCAGGTGCAGGGCAAGATGTCTGTGACTCTCTGAGAAAAGAATGTTATTATGACTATATATCACTCATGCTCCATACAACCCCCCCTCCCAGCTTCCCACAGTAGGAAATCTGGCAGGTATAAAGGCCCAATGTAAAAGATGGCTTCCAGGCCTGACAACAGTAGCCTCTTACCCAAGATCCAGCACAGGACGAAGGCCATTAGCCACAATAGGAATTTCCCAACACCCTTTCAGAAACACAAGCCCCTTCATTGCACAACCCCCCCCCCCCCCCGCGCAGCAGCATTTCAGGATATATGTATAAAAACCTGGCACTCATCTAACTAATTGGTCAGCTGCCCCAGAACCACATGCTGGTGGTGGTTCTGCTTCATCAATAAACTAACTTTCTTTCCATTCTTTCCATGTTGTTTCCAGTGTCTTTCGCCCAGCTTGGAACTGAACTAGATGGATTTTCCTTCCAACAATCTGGCACCCTAAGACGGGACTACAAGCTAACCTGACTAATGAACTTGGTGTTGTGGCCTGTCAGCCGCCGGACTCTCACCACCCGAATCAGATGAAGATGTGGAAGTCAGGACCCTCATCAAAGCAATTGCCCCGAGGGGGAAGAGGGGATGCAGCTGCCAGAGATAGAGACAGAAGTGGAGCCTGGCCCTTCCATCAGTCCTCAGATTGACAGTCAACAACTCCCAGGTCTGGAGGTGGTTGATGAGGAAGAGGAAGAACAGCTGGGCCCAGTGCATGACGTGCGGATGCACAGAAGGCAGAGAAGAGGAGAGCAGTGGAAATCTATGGGCCGGTCCTTAGGATGAAAGAGCCACCACTCCTAGCGAAGCTCCACCTTAGTTCTGGGGATAAAAGGCAGGGGTGGAGATGAACAGGTGTGGCAGACATCTATTCATCTCCCTGCCAAATCCTGTCTGGAAATTATCAGAATTCTTCTTGGAATCTCGGCATTTTCTGAGTGTATGTGTGTGTGTGTCTTTGCTGCTGGAAGAAAGCAAGTGCACCTTCCAAGACATCCTTTGCAAGTGTGGGAAGAGAGAGAGAGACTGCTGGTGTGTTGGACCAGTTCAGGGGGAAAGGGAAGTGAGCGTCACTCTCCACAGGACTCAGAGACTTCGTAGCCTGCTGTGAGAGAGCAGCTGCTGGCGCTCCTAATAAAGAAAAGGTCTTGTTAACTACAAAGGGCTTGTCATGTTTGGGAGCAGGGTCACAACAGTTTTTTTGTCACCCCTACCTCACACCATGGAGCAGCTTCAGGTGGAGAATGCACAGCTGTGGCTGTGCTACCCATGCAGCTGACTCAATTCTCTACACCCTTGGAACAAATGCCCCATTGCTGTTCCAGAAAAATTTGATGGGATGCAAGCCCAGGTCCTGGTGTTTTTTGAACAATGCCAACTCTACATGAATCTTAGGCTGAGGATTTTCCCATAGACAGGTCTAAGGTGGGTTTTATGCTTAGTCTTTTGTTGGGAGATGCAGCCCAATGGGCCACCCCACTTCTTGCCCAGCCCGGCCTGGCCCAGCCCAGCCCAGCCCAGCCCAGCCCAGCCCAGCCCAGCCCAGCCCAGCCCAGCCCATTGCTGGATGATTTTCCAGGGTTTTCTGCTCACCTCTGGCTCATGTACGAGGACCCTCTGAAGACATAGATGGCCAGCAGATGCCTCAAGTCCCTGAAACAGGGCTGATGGACTTTGATAGAGTTCCGTCTACTCAGCCAGGTCTCTGCTTGGAATGAGGCTGCATTTATGGACGTGTTCCAGGATAGACTGTTGGGGAAGTTGCTTGATGAATTGGACATTCCTCCCAACCTCACTGAACTAATCCATTTATGCCTTAAAATAGATGCATGACTGCAGCCACGAAAAGTCACTGCACCTCCTCAGAAGCCTGGTCAGCTCATCTGGCACAAGAACCCTGCCCAGGGTCTCCACCTCTCCTAGTGCAGACCATTGATGGCAGGTTGCTGTTGTCCAGCCCGATCAAGACTGCCATGCAACCACTGTGGATGCACTCACAAGGCCATTCAACTCTATCTCACATCCAATTTGGATTTTCCTGTGGTCCTAGGCATGGATTGGCTTCGAGCTCATGATCCCCTCATTCACTGGTCCCAGAACCTGATTGTCTTCCTGAGCCGACAATGTGCCGACCACAGCCTGCAAGTTTGCGCCACCCAAGTCTCAAGTCTCATTGGGCCCTCCTTGCTGCCTGAACTGACAGACTATTCTGACATATTCAGTGAGAAGGAGGCGGACCAACTGCCCCCACACTGGTATAACGATTGCTCAATAGACCTGCTTCCTGATGCCCCACTTCCGGTTGGTCACCTCTATTCCATGTCCGAACCCAACTGGCTGCGTTGCGGCACTTTTTGGCTAAAAACTTGGCTAGAGGTTTTATCCGGCCGGCCGCTTCACCACTGGCCATCCCAATGCTGTTTGTGAAGAAAAAGTCAGGGGAACTGAGGCTCTGCTGTCATTACCGCAAATTGAATGCGATCACGGTACACAACAGATATCTGTTACCCCTCATTTCTGAACTTTTGGAATGGCTCTGGGAGGCCAGAATACTCACAAAACTGAATTTATGGGGGGGGGGCATACAATTTGGTTCAGATCAGGGCCAGGGATGAGTGGAAGACAGCGTTTCACACCTGGTATGGTTTGAGTATACAATCATGTCTTTTGGCCTGACCAATGCCCCAGCTATCTTCCAACACTTCATGAATGACATCATCTGTGACCTGTTGGATCAGTTTGTTGTCATTTACCTCGATGACATTTTGATTTACTCCCCCTCCTGGGAGAGCCATCAACAGCATTTCCGTTTAGTCCTACAACAACTCCGGGAGCACCAGTTATATGCCAAGCTGGAGAAGTGCTGCTTCTACCAATTGACCTTAGAGTTCCTGGGTCACTGTATATCGCCCAAGGGCATAACCATGGAACCCGGAAAGGTTGAGGTGTTGCATAACTGGCAGCCCCATGTCAAGCCAAGGATGTTCAAAGACTCCTGGGCTCTGCAAAGTACTACTGGAGTTTTATCCTTGGCTGTGCTTCCTTTACTGTGCCTCTCACTCGGCTCCTTCAGAAAAAAAATTCCAGTGGAGCGCCCTGGAGCAATGAGCATTTGAGAGTCTGAAGCAAGCCTTCATGACAGAATCCATCCTGAGGCATCCAGACCCTACTGTCCATTTGTTGTGGAGGCCAACACATCTGGCATTGCTGTGGGGGCAATGTTATTCCAGGTGTATGTGCCCAGTGCTACCCTCTTCCCTTGCCCTTACTATTCCCAGAAGCTCAATCTGGCAGAGCACAACTACACCATCTGGGAGGAGTTATGGGCCATAAAGGTGGCATTTGAGACTTGGAGACATCACCTGGAAGGAGCCTGGCATCAGGCTGAAGTGCGTACAGATCACAAAAATTTGGAGTTCCTACAGACCACTCAGAAATTGAACCAGTACCAGATTCTATGGTCGATATTCTATGCCTGGTTCAATTTCCGCATTACCTACATTCCGAGTAGCTGCAAGAAGAGAGCGAATGCTCTTTCCTGAAAACCTGAATACTCATGCACAGAAAACAAGTTTTCACCCAGGACTATCTTGCCTGTAGAGTCCTTTGTGGTGGTCCAGGAACCAGCGAACTTATGGGCTCGGATTTGGGAGGCCCAGCGACAGGGTGCGTGGGGTTGATTTGGGGCCAGACTCCCTGTGACTTTCACAGAGGGAATCCTCCAGTTTAGCGGCCAGCTGTATGTCCCTGCAGGTCTGTTCCGAGGCCTCATCCTGTCTCAATGCCACAATGATCCCTCTGCAGGGCATTTTGGCCTGTTCAAGATGCTGGATCTGGTCTCCTGCACCTTGTGGTGGTCCCGATTACGGCACAATGTCCGTGCCTATGTCATCTCTTTTGAACGGTGTTGGCAGGCCAAGCATGCGACGGGGTGCCAACAGGTCTACTTCAACCACTGCCAACACCCAACAGGCCCTGGTGTCACTCTCTATGGACTTCCTAATGGACCTGGCCCCCTTCTCTGGTTTTAACCACCATTCTAATGGTGGTGGATGTGCTAATGAAGATGGCGCAGTTTATTCCTTGCCTTGCCTAACCCCAAAGAACACAGCACACACAAAGTCCATACAAACCTTAGTTTACTAATTTAAATCAGTCTTTTCTGAACAAGGGCTGTTAATTTAACTTCTTTAACAGCCGACAAGAGTCCAAAGAATAATAACTCAATTCTGAGACACAATATTTCAGATAACTGTAATCTTACTGTGGTTAGAAGAATGCCCAGAAGCAATTTGCAGGAAAAACTGATAAGAGAGAAACAAGAGCCGAATCAAACGTTTTCTGGAATCAAGACGCGAAGGGATGTGAACGAAGTTGTTTTCTGCAAATTGCATCAGTCGTCATCCTTCCTTAAATAGGCTAGGGGAATGGCCAATTAGCCCCAAGCCTTATTCTCGAGGAGACCTCCTCCCGAGGAGCCACTCCTGTCTTTTCACAGCTCTGCGCGCTCGTGCATCGAGAAGAGGCTCCTCCTCTTCTTCCTCTTCACTTATGGGAGCTTCTGGAGGTTCTGAAGGCCTGGCTGAATCCCCCCCTCTGGCACCACATCTTCTCCAGTCTCTTCATTGTCTGACTCGAGTGCCAACTGCACAGGCTGCTGGCACAGCAGCACACCAGCCTCCTCGCTGTCAGAATCAGCTACTAACTGCATAGGCCGCTGACGGACCACAACAAGAACTGCTGAGGACTCTCAAAGTACAGATGTGTCTGTCCTTGCTGTACCGCCCAGAATCTGATGGTGGGATGGAAAAGATGATTGGTATCTTGGAACAATACTTGCACTTTTTCATTAATCATCAGCAGGATAATTGGGTGATGATTAATGTTCGTGTTTAATAACTCTTGGCATACCTCCAGGCGCATGAAACCTTTCCTAGCCAATATTGGCTATCATCCCCGGCTCTTCCCCCTCACGCCGGTTGACTCCCCAGTCCCTGCGGCCAACAACTACCTTGCTGAATTATAGATGGTCCACCACTTCGTCAGGCGACAGTTGGAAAAAGCCAAGGCGGATTATATAAAGGTCATGGACTGGTCCCGACGTAATGCACCTGCTTCAGCCATGGGAGATTAGGTGTGACTGTCCACCAGTCCACCAGTCACCAGGCATTGTTGGAGGATAAGAGATGGAATGGTGGAGTGGGGGTGGTTAGATAACTTACAGCAGTGGTGGGTTCCAACCGGCGTTGCCACAGGTAACACACATCTTATCTTTCCAGTTCCGTCACATTCCTTGCTGTTGTGTCCACCTTCTCACAAAGTTTTCTCTTATAGTGTGTTTTCCTGGACACAACGGTAAGGAAAGCTTGAAAGGTAAGACCTGTGTTCCGCTTCTCGCCCGCCCCACCTGCCACCCTCAAATTGCATCCCAAAAGGGGTTGGGTGGCTAAGCAAAGGGACAGAAGCCCTGCCATGCCCGGAGAGGGGGGGGAAGAGACGGCAAGGGGAGCCATATCTCGGTCCACATGTCTTGCTTCTCCTCTGCCCCACCTGTCACCCCTCTCGATAAAGGGACGGCGGAGAAGGGAAGCAGCTGTTGCCATTGGGGTGGGGTGGGACATTTTGGGCCACTTGGCCAGCGCAAAGAACAGAGAGGGGAGGCAATGGCAGCGATGGGACATCCAGTCTTACACTCACCGCCTCTTGTACCACCCAAATAATAAAGCCCCCCGATAATAAGGCCACACCCTTACTTGGGGGTCAAAAGAAAATAAGACCCTGTCTTATTTTCGGGGAAACACAGTAGAAAGCAAAATTTGTATTTTGTGGGGCTCGCTCGCCTCACCCACGCAGCCCTGCTGATTTCCGTGCCTCATCCAGTCTACTCACCACAGCTGCCCAAGAAGGTGTGCTGGAAGCTACATGCATGAAATCACATTGTTTGAAGCTGCATGCAAGTGTGGAAGGCGCACATGCGCACAAAGCGCATATGCACAAACTCACATTTTCGGTTCTGCACTAGGCAAACCGGTTGTTAAATTATGTGAAGCCCACATATCTTTTTTAATATTACTGTCATTGAGACTATACATACATATTATTTAAAACTATTACATTGGAATAACATATTGGGTGCCAAACATATCCCAAACAACAGGAACAAGCTCCTGGAACATTTCTGGAACAGCCAGTTCATCATGATTCAGAGAAAGAATGGAACATACTTGCACATACCTATAAAGGTATGTGGAGCATACTTGCACATACCTATAAAGTACATCTGGATGTTCATGTTCGTGTTTAACGACTTTCCTTCTTAGGGCCTTTGCCTATGGTTTCCAAAGTGTGAATCAAAAGTTCTATACGATAATGTATACCACTAATCAAATCGGCTGTGATGTTGACCAACCAGAATAACGTATTATTAACTTTTTGTAATTGTATAAACTAAAAGATTTTCCACTAGTGATTTTCTGTCAGTTTGAAGCCTTCTTCTCTTAGCAACTCTAACTAAGGCAGCTATTTGCCCCATATAGTAGATATATCAAGGCAAGATTTTTATTCTGTTTTGTTACATCATACACTCATTTGACTTCACAATTCTGCTTAAGAATTTATTTTCAAAAAAGTTGTATTTGTTTTATCTATTAAAAAACATTACTCCTAAGGTTGTAATCAAAGATACAGAGATTAGAAGTCTAGCAAATTGATAATAAGCCTTTTTGAGTTATGATAGCAATAGACTTAGACATACATACTGCTTCACAGTGTTTGACAGATCTCTCAGTGTATTGCACCCCAAAATTTGGCTCCTCATTTTACAAACTCGGAAGGATGGAAGGCTGAGTCAACTTTGAGCCGCTCAGAATTGAACTTCTGGAGTGAGGAGTGAGTTAGCCTGCTGTACTGCATTCCAACCAGTGCGCCACCACAGCTCTCTTTTTGAACTATGATGTAGTATGTTCCAGAGTGAATGCAGAGTCCTTTTCTGTACAACCAGGAAAACAAAAGTTTATATAGAAAAGAAATGGCTATGCTACTAATTTGCATCTACTTTTATTTTTCATATAGTAAATCAAGAAAATGTATTTATTATATTGGTAAATATTATTTTCTAGACAAAGCTCCTGGATAGGCATATCAGAATTCTAACAAACTTGCTGTGCAATGAATTATTGTATAGTATGATAGAAAGCATTTCCTTTTAAATGGCCTCTTTTGTCAGACAGATGGAAAGACAAACAGAGACAATGCTAATATGGCATTATAACAGAGAAGCTTGTTACTTCTTGAAAGCAAAAATACAAATTATACAGGATTTAACTTTATTATATTTCCTTTACCCAGTTTACCATTTTCCGCAAGTATATTTATATATGGATTTTTTTTTGTTCTAGAAGAGTAATTCATAATTTTATATATGAAACTCAATATTTTAAAGGAACAAAAACTTTTAAAATAACTATTTGTTCCCTTACTAACTAGTTAGTAAGGTAACTAATTTGTTACCTTACTAACTAGTAATTAAATTTATATTTTTAAATTTCATTTCCATTCTGGTTATATATGCATTGGGCACATATATAGTGCCAAGACAACACAGGTTTGGATCAGTTAAATAAATGAACTGAATCAATATTGAAGCATAAAACAATATGTGCAAATAAGTTGTAAATACAAGCAAATAGATATTTCTAGAACTTGTTTTACTTTGCAAATATCTATTTGTTTGTATAATATGTTTTAATATTTGTACATACCGTATTATACAAACAAATAGATATTTCTAGAATTTGTTTTACTTTGCACCTGCTGGAAGTTTATCATGCATGTGGTTAACTTCTGACTTCCCCCCCCACATTTTGAAAAAATCTCTAACTTTGTGTTGTTGAGATTACTTTGTTTTTTCAATAAAAATTCATTATTGGACAGATTCTGAGGGAAGAAAACAGTGTCTTGATTTAAGTCAGAGCTTTGTGTGTCAATCTGCCCTTCAGTAACCACCCACCTTACTCAAATGCTCTGTCCTACAAAATAACATTCAATCTGCACATGACGTATACAGTTTGGAAATAGTAAAAATAGTTTATTCCTGCCAAATGAATTAAATACTTACAATTTTAATATGTTTCTAGTTATTATTTAATTTGGTATTCATTATATTATTTGTAATATAATGGAGGTTCAGTTGAAAGTATCCTATGTCCTTGTTTCTGCTTATCTACAGTGCTGAAAAAATAATAATAAAAATGCAAGAACTAAAGGGGAAATTTTTCAATATCTACCCATCCATTTCAGATTTGCAGAGATCGCATTTAATGTTTTTAAACAAAAAGATAAAAGCTAGCATAAACTAACAGTAATTAAGAAAAAATGAAAGAAATCAAACAAAAACCAACAAATGCAAAAAAGGAAAAAATAAATTTGAAAAAGAAAATAACAAAATATATAAAAAAGGCTTCTGCTATTCTTCACAACAGTTATAGATCAAATATATTTTTCATCTGTATCTTTGATCAAATATATATTTTATCTCTATCCTTTCTAATCATCAAAATCTTGTAGATGAGCTTATTTTTGTTCACTTTTATGCAAAAGTCTGTAAGAGTCTTTGTGTTGGCAATAAATGTAGGTACTATTTTTCTACAGTCAAAGATAATTTATTCATTTCAGCAAAAACTATCATTCTAACCACGCTTTCATAGTTGGTAATGTTGAATCTTTCCATTTCTCTGCTCTCTCTGAGTAATCTTGCTGCTGTGATCATATATTGAAGTAATCTTCCATGACCTTTTTCAAACTGTTTATCCATTCATTCCAAAAGGCCTTAACTGAACATCAATCTTTAAAAAGCTTCTGTAAAATGTGTTAGGATCAAAAATTATTTACCTTTTCACATGCCCAACAAGAATGATAAAGTATTCTTTCACATTGTTCAAATTTCCAACATACAACTGATATAAAAAGTCAACATACCCCTGTTAAAATGCCAGGTATTTGAGATGTAAAAAAAGTCAGACTAAGATAAATCACTTCAGAATTTTTTCCACCTTTAGCATAACTATAAACTCTGCAATTCAATAGAAAAAACTGAAATCTTTCAGAGAAAAAAAAAACTTACAATAACATAGTTGTATAAGTGAGCACACCCTTAAACTAATACTTTGTTGAAGCACCTCTTGGGAATCATTGCCTACTTACTTATAAAAGTGCTCCAAATCTGTCAAATTGCAAGGGCATCTGCTGTGCACAGCAGCTCTTCCTACAGCTCATCCTAGAAATGGATTCAGGTTCAGGCTTGCGAAAGGCCATTCCAAAACTTTGATCTTCTTCTGATGAAGCCATTCTTTTATTGATTTGGAAGTATGCTTTGGATTGTTGTCATATCGAATGGTGAAATTCCTCTTCATCTTCAGCCTTTAAGGAGCGGCCTAAAGATTTTGTGCCAAAATTGACTGATACTTGGAACTGTTCATAATTCCCTCCACCTTAACTAAAATCCCATTTCCTGCTGAAGAAAAGCAGCCCCAAATTAAAATGTTGCTACCATGTTTCACTGTGGGTATGTTGTACATGTGATAATGTGCAGTGTCGTTTTACACCAAACATATGATCAAAAAGTTCAACCTTGGTCTCATCAGGCCATATTTTCCCACATGCTTCTGTTAGACTTAATGTAGATTTCGAAAATGTAACCGGGCTTCAATGTTTTTCTTTGTAAGAAAAGGCTTTTGTCTTGCCATCCTACCCACAGCCAAGATATATAAAGAATATGGGAGATTGTTGTTATATGTAGTACACAACCAGTACTTGCCAGAAATTCCTACAGTTCCTTTAATATTGCTCTAGGGCACTTGACAGCCTCTTGGAGCAGTTTTCTAACTATTTTTTCATCAATTTTGATGGACATCCAGTTCATGTCATTGTTATGCTATATTTTATCCACTTGTTGATGACTGTCTTCACTATGTTTCATATCTATCCAATGCCTTGGAAATTTTTTTGTATCACTTTCCCAACGGAGAGATTTTTTTGCACACCATGGATTTTGCTGTACGAAGTAACCGAGTAAATGTCAGAAAAATCCTATTAAAACAGCTGAATTTTGTGTTTGAACTGAGTCACTTTAATTGATGGAAGATATATACTGATTACTATTTAACATTCAGTTTGAATGTGATTAGTTAATCACATTCTGAAAACAGCCACATCCCTACTTATAAGAGTGTGTGTGTACTTATACAATCACATTATTATGTATTATTTTCTCTTCCTGAAAGATTTCAGTTTGTTTTTCAATTGAATTGCTGAGTTTATAAGTTATATTTTTTTAAAAAAATAATTTTTATTGCAAACACATTAAAACAAAACACAAACATACATAAGGTGACCAGATTTTAACATTGGTAAAGAGGGACATCTGTGGGTGTGGCTTATTTTGTGGGCGTGGCTTGGAGGTCATGTGACTGGATGGGCATGGCTAGCTGGTCATGTGACCGGGCGGCCATGGCTATGTGTATAGGGACTACTCAGAGGGCTGAAAAAAGTCATTTCTGACAGGTCCTCGCACTTTTGACTGGTCCTCACACTTATGACCATCCTCACATTTATGCCCGTGCAGCATTCTTAACAACCATGTCACTCATTTCACAACTGCTTCTCTTCATCATGGTGATAAGATAGGGCAAAAACGTAAAATGTGAGGACAGTCGTAAATTCGAGGACTGGTCAAAAGTGCGAGGACCAGTCAAAAATAACTTTTTCAGCCCTCTGAGTAGTCCATGTGCATAAAAGGATACAGCAATAGAGAGGGATGAAGGAAGGGAAATTAGAGTAGGAGTGAGGTTAAGAGAGGGAGGAAGAGAGGAGGAGAAGAAGAAAGGAAGAGGAAGTAGGGAGGAGAAGAAGAGGGGGGGAAGAGAAAGTAAGAAGGAAAGAAAAGAGAGAGGTGGTAGGTTTGAGGAGAAAGATTGCTGCACAATAAAAAAGATGAAAGGGAAGAAAACCAACCCCAAACAAATATAAAGATATTAAGATAAAGAATGAATTGTTAAACTTTAAAGAATAAAAGAGAACAAATGTGAATAAATAGCAATAATTAGAAACACACATACAAACATACAATGTATTTTCTTTGAACAGAGTATTCGGCCGGTTCACAAATTTAAACAGTATTTAGTCATTTCACTTAAATTTACAATTTCTATATTTCCTTTTTGCCATATTTATTCCTCATCTATTTTTTAAAAAAACCAATATTACCCTTCATCCTCATCTCTAATCTTAATCAAATTCAATTTTTCACTTCTATTCTATATTATACCCCTTCCCATTGTCATCTATTTTTATATCCATCCTCACATTGGTTAATTATGTAATATTACAGTTGTTTAATACAAATTCAACATTTTAATATAAATCAATTAGTTATATAACTATCTTTTTTGTATATTAATCAATAGGAACATGAATATTCCAATTATTTCCATGCAATCCAATTTCTTACAAATCAATTAATTATATTTACCAATAATAATAAACCAAATAATTTCCCCCATATATTTTTCCAAACCACAACTTAAACATTTCTGCTTTCAACACAATATACAATGAATAGTATCTCAATTATTACAATTCCCTAGTTAAATAGAGCTTTTTTTTCTTTTGTGTTTTAAAAACTTGAACCTCCTCTTTTGGCCTAAATTTCCCATTGTTTGCAGTTTTCCACCTACCTTTTTTGGTGAGGAAAAAGAAATCTCTCTGTGTCATTTTGTCACGTTGCAGCAAAGAGCCTGCTTTAGTTTCAGTTTTGCTTTTAAGCATAGCTAGGGGGGAAAAAAATCTGCACCTCTTTGCAGCTAGCTAGAAACAGAGCCCTCCGAAAAACAGCTGAGAGCAAATCAGCTGAGAGTTGGGAGGCCTTTGAAGCCCCGTGGCAAGAATTTAAAGAGTTTTTTTTTCCCTTTAGCCTTCAGCTGGGACTCAGGAAGCAGCAATAGATTGGGAGTGGGCGGGGTAAGCAAACCCCATTCTCCCCCCGTTCCCTAGCTTGTCCTGCATTCCTTCCAAAAAGCGGGACTTTTTAAAAATGATGCGGGACGCGGGACAAATCATTGAAAATCGGGACTGTCCCGCCAAAAGCGGGACGTCTGGTCACCTTAAACATACAACATTTATATCCATAAACTCTTTTTACAGCTTTTTCATAGTGATCCTTTCTTAATATTTACTATTTATACATATTTTAACTTTATCTTATTCCATATTGCTATCTACATTTCTCTATTTCATCTACATTTTACTTGATCTTTACATTCCAGTCATTTATATTATAATTTACCAATTTCCCCCCTTGATTTAGACATTTCTTTCTCTCTCCTTTATTCATCTTTCTCATTTTTCCTGTCCTCCAACTGCTCATATCATCTATGCCAAATTTTATAGTATTCTGTGTCCTCTTTCTCCTTAAGTTCTTTTGTCAGTTTGTCCATCTCTGCACATTCTAAATTTTTTTTGATTAACTCTTCTTCTGTTGGTGGTTTTTTCTTTTTCCAATTTTGCACATAGACTCTGTGGGCTGCTGTTAATATATGTATTATTTTATTTATTTATTTTTATTTTTTCGAACTTTTATACTGCCCTTCTCCTTTCGGACTCAGGGTGGTGAACAGCCAGAATAAAACATATATATATATAAATTAAAATAATTTTAAAATAAATTAAATAATTTGGCCCATATAGTCAAAAGGCATTACGAATTCAAAGTTTAAAATTTAGATCAGTATCGCTATATAAAAGCAACATAAAATCAGGCCAGCCCAGCTAGTTGAAAAAGATGGGTTTTTAGGGCCCGACGAAAAGTCCGGAGGTCGGGAATTACTCGTATCTCTGGGGATAAATTGTTCCAGAGGGTGGGCGCCACCACAGAGAAGGTTCTCCCCCTGGGGGTTGCCAGCCGGCATTGTCTGGCTGATGGCACCTGAGGAGGCCCTTTCTATGGGAGCGAACCAGCCGGTGGGAGGCAATCGGTGGCAGAAGGCGGTCCCATAAGTACCCCGGCCCTAAGCCATGGAGCACTTTAAAGGTGATCACCAACACCTTGAAGCATACCTGGAAGTCCAGCAGGAGCCAATGCAGCTCGCGCAGGAGAGGGGTCACATGGGAGCGCCCCATCGCTCCCATAATCCCCCGCGCGGCCGCATTCTGCACCAGCTGGAGCCTCCGGGTGCACCCCAAGGGGAGCCCCATGTAGAGAGCATTACAGTAGTCCAGACGAGAAGTGATGAGTGCTTGAGTGACCGTGCGTAAGGAGTCCCGGTCTAGAAAGGGACGCAACTGGCGTATCAGGCGAACCTAATAAAAAGCCCCCCTGGCCACAGCCGTCATATGCTCTTCTAAAGACAGCCGTGAATCCAGGAGGATGCCCAAGTTGCGAGCCCTTTCCGTGGGGGCCAGTGATTCGCCCCCAATAACCAGCGATGGCACCAGCTGGCTATACCGGGACGCCGGCAGCCACAGCCACTCGGTCTTGGAGGGATTGAGTTGAAGCCTGTTTCTCCCCATCCAGATCCGCACGGCCTCCAGGCACTGGGACATCACTTCCACGGCATTGTTGGGATGGTCTGAGGTGGAGATGTACAGCTGAATATCATCAGCATACTGATGGAACTCCACCCCAAAACCACGGATGATCTTGCCCAGCGGCTTCACATAAATGTTGAACAGAAGGGGCGAGAGGATCGACTCTTGTGGCACCCCACAAACAAGGCACCTTGAGGTCAACCGCTGCCCCCCTGTCAACATGAATTGCGACCAGTCGGAGAGATAGGAGAACCACCACAAAACGGTGCCCCCCACCCCTAACCCCTCCAGCTGGCGCAACATACCATAGTCAATGGTATCAAAAGCCGCTGAGAGATCTAACAGGACCAGGATAGAGGAATAACCCATACCCCGAGCCCTCCAGAGATTATCCACCAACGTGACCAATGCAGTCTCCGTGCTGTACCCAGGCCGGAAACCGGACTGGAGTGGATCCAAATAGACAGCTTCATCCAGATACTAGGGAAGTTGACGTGCTACCACACTCTCAACAACCTTTGCAATAAAGCGAAGGTTGGAAACTGGACGATAGTTAGCTAAAACAGCCGGATCCAGGGAGGGCTTCTTGAGGAGGGGCCTTACAACCGCCTCTTTCAAGGTGGCCAGCAGGACACCCTCACTAAGAGAAGCATTGATAATCCCCTGGAGCCAGCCTCGTGTAACCTCCCGGGAGGCCAGCACCAACCAGGAGGGACACGGGTCCAATAAACATATGGCCGCATTCAACCGTCCCAGGATCCTGTCCACGTCCTCGGGAGCCACGGGATCGAACTCATCCCAGATAACAGTCTCAAGACTTGCCTTAGTCATCTCGTCTAAACTAACTCAGTCAGCGGCCAAGTCTTCCTGAATCTGAGTTATTTTATCATGCAGATACTGTACAAAATCCTCAGCACGACCCTGCAAGGGGTCATCCCGCGCTCCCTGATGGAGGAGGGAGAGGGTCACCCTAAACAGGGCGGCTGGGCGGTTATCTGATGATGCAATAAGAGCAGCAAAATAGCTAGATTTCGCCGCTTTTATCGCCACTAAGTAGGTCTTAATATAAGACCTTACTAGTGTCAGGTCAGATTCGGATTGGCTGGCCCTCCAACCGCTCCCTAAGTGTCTTTTCCGGTGCTTCATCTCCCTCAGCTCCTCAGAAAACCAAGGAGCGAAGTGAGTTCAGTGCCGGGTCAGAGGCCGCAAAGGCACGACTCGGTCCAAAGCCCCAGCGGCTGCACTATCCCAGGCAGTCACCAGGTCTTCAGTCAAGCCGTGGGCCAGGGTCTCAGGAAATGGCCCAAGCTCCGTCTGGAACCTGTCGGGATCCATCAGGCACCTGGGGCGGAACCACCTGGTCGGCTCTGCCTCCCTGCGACGGGGTGTAGCGGTCAGGAAGTCAAGTCAAAGGAGCAAGTGGTCAGACCATGACAAGGGTTCGATAACTATATCCCCTAAATTGAGACCACTCAACCACTGACCAGAGATAAAAACTAAGTCCAGAGTGTGTCCACCCATGTGAGTAGGGCCATGAATTACTTGGGTCAGGTCCATGGCAGTCATGGAAGCCATGAATTCCCGGGCTACCTCAGACGATTCGCCAATGGATGGTAAGTTGAAATCCTCCATGACCAAAGGTCTGGGGGTATCAACCGCCACCTCGGCTATAACGTTGAGGAGCTCGGGCAGGGTCGTTGCCACATAGCAGGGAGCCAGGTACGTGATCAACTGCACCCCACAACCCCACTTCACAAAGAGGGACTCACATCCGGCTATCTGAGGTACAGTGGTCTCCCTCGGATCGAGACCTTCCTTTAGAATGACCGCTACCCCCCCGCCCCTGCAAAATTACATAAAAGAAACAAAATTATTAAATGTTTTGTCTCTTTTATGTAGTTTTCTGTAAAAATTCCTAACAAGAACGTTTCTGGTTCTCCCTTTACTGGTATCTGTGCTATTTTTTCTAGCCACTTTTTAACTTTGGCCCAGAATTTCTTTGCTACCGGGCAAGTCCACCAGAAATGGTAATATGTTCCATAGTTGCTTTTACACTTCCAACATTTCAGTGAATTGCTGGGGAACATCTTTGCTATTCTAGCTGGTGGTAGATGCCATCTATGGAACATTTTCAACTGGTTTTCCTTGTATGCCGTTGATAATGTCAATTTCATGTTTATTTGCCACATCTTTTCCCACTTATCTAATTCTACTGTGTGACTGAAATTCCTTATTTAATCATAGTATCTTTCACTATTTCCTCTTCCATTTTATATCGTAATAAGAATTTGTATATTTTGCTAATTAGTTTCTATTCCATCCCAAATACAATTTTATCTAATTTGTTTTGCTTCAATTGTACCTCATTTGTTTTTATATCTTCTATAAATTTAGATCTTATTTGTAAATACGTCCACATTCAACTTCCCAATTCAAATCCTGTTCCAATTCTTGTTTCGTTTTTAGTTTTCCCCAAATCATTTAAAATATCCCTGTATCGAATTATCTTAGTCCAGTCTGTTAAATTTGGATGTACTAACATTTCATTGGGTGAAATCCAAAATGGTATTTTCATATAATGTTGCTTTTTAATTTGAATCCAAATTGATAATAATGCATTTCTAATTATACGTCTTCTGAAATATCCATGGGTTTTATGTTTTTCATCCCGTAGGAATGCATGCCATCCTACCTGTAGATCTTATCCTTCAATTGTTAATATTATTTTATTTCCCAAGTCCATCCATTCCTTTAACCATGTTAGGCATGCTGCTTGATAATAGCTCTCCCATTCCAGAAGGGCTACTCCACCTCTGTCTCTGGTTATAAGTTATATTCAAGGTGGAATTTTTTTTGAAATGATTTATATTGGTCTGATTCTTTTACTCAAAAACTTGGAATTTTAACAGGGGTGTGTAGACTTTTTATATCCACTGTAAATTTGAGGTGCCTTTACATTCCAGATAATATCTATGGTGTCATGTACCTAGGAAACTTCATTTTCTCCTTATGATCATAATACAATGGAATGTGGAATGGAAATGTAATACAATGGAATACAATGGAAAATGGAGTGTGTAGAATAGGAGATGATACTATCTACTACTCTGGTGAAAATAGTAAACATCATCAAAATGTAGCTATAATTGTAAACAATCTTGTAAACAAATGTATTAAGTTCTTTATTCCTGTATCCGATAGAATGATGATGATCCAAATAAATAGTACTCAAGTAAATATGAATGTTGTACAAGTTTTCGCTCTCACGGCTGACAGTGATGAGGAGGATTTAGAGAAGTTTTATGAAGATATAAGCAGTGTACTGAAAACCCTAAGAAGTAATAATATCATAATACTCATGGCGGACTTCAATGCAAAAGTGGCAGAAGGAAGTGATACTCCTATAGTTGGAAACTTTGGCTTAGGAACCAGAAATGGTAGAGGTGACAGATTTGTAGACTTCTGCAAAGAACACAGGCAGTGTGTGATGATTACTTTCTTCAAGCTACCAAAAAAATGCCTCTACACTTGGAGATCACGGGCAGATACACAAAATAATATGGTAAGGAACCAAACTGACTATTTTACAATAAACAAAAGATTTAGAAACTCAGTAAAATCAGTTAAGACCTACCCAGGTGCAGATGTACCATCTGATCATAATCTACTACTTGCTGAAGTCCAGGTAAAACTACAGTGCTTTCCCGAAAATAAGACCCTGTCTTATATTTTTTTTGAACCCTGAAATAAGTGTTTGACCTTATTGCCATGTGCTCAGAAGCCGGTTTGGGCTTATTATCAGGGGATGTCTTATTTTGGAGGAAAGAGGGTAAAAAGCATGAAAAACCCGAATCCTCCTAAACCAAGAATTGACAGTGACTTCATTATTAAACATGGAGATAAGATAAAAGAAGATGTAGAAGTGAATTGGAATAAATTTAAAAATATAACAGTAGAGGTAACAAACTTCAAACAGAGAGGGTGTACCTCAAGAAGTATGTGGATGATGGATGAAATTCTTCATCTTATGGGATGAAAGAAGCTCTTATAAAAAATAAAAACAAAGACAAATACAATGAATTGCAGAAAACAATTAGAAGAAAAATTTGACTGGCAAAAGAAAAGTGGTTTGCAAAGAGATGCAAAGAAATAGAAGAGACAGAACGTATACATGATAATTTAAACTTACACAAAAAAGTGAAAGAAGCAAAAGGCTTCTACAAAAAGAAAACCAACAACTTAGTTGACAAGGAGAGGAAAATTATTTTAGATGAGGATGAAAAACTAATAAGATGGAAAGAATATATTGAATAACTTTTTGAGGACACTAGGGATGATATTGATATGGGAAGCATAACAACTGGACCAAACATCATTATGGAGAAGGTTGAACAATAAAAATAGCAAAAATAAGAACAGCCACAGGTCCTGATGATATTCCAGTAGCAATTTTAAAATTGCTGGAAGACAACGGGAAGGAATTTCTACTGCAGCTCTTCAATCAAATATATGAAACAGGAAAGATACCAAATGATTAGCTAAAGTCAACTTTTGTGACAATCTCCCAAAAAACAAATGCAAAGAAGTGTATTGAATACAGAACAATAAGCTTAATGAGTTATACCCTGAAAATATTCCTGAGAATAATTCACATAAGAATATACAAAAAAAAATTGAGGGATGTCAAAGTAACACACAAAATGGTTTCAGAAACAATTTTGGTACACAAGATGCCCTATTTAGCATTCAAGTTCTTGCACAGCGTTGTACAGATGTCAATCACAGTGTTTACATGTGTTTCATTGATTTTGAAAAAGCATTTGATAAAATAAGACACAGCAAACTATTACAAATCCTGAAACAAGTGGGACTAGCTGACAAAGACATCAGAATCGTAAAGAATCTATATTGGCATCAGGTAGCAAAATGAGATTAGACTGAAAATATTCAAGTGATGCAGAAATATGAAGAGGGTGAGACGGGGCTGTATTCTGTCTCTGCTATTGTTTAATATCTATTCTGAATCAATTTTCAATGAAGCACTAGAAAACATTGATGTTGACCTCAAAGTAAATGGTGTTCGGATCAACAATTTAAGATATGCTGATGATACAGTTCTGCTTGCCAGTAAGCATGAAGACCTTCAGTCCCACATCAACAGAATCACAGAAATATCTGAAAAATACGACTTGAAGCTTAACATCTCAAAAACCAAGATCATGGTCATCAGCAAACAACCCATTAATTTACTATCAATAACTTCAGAAGGAAAACCACTAGAAAAAGTTGAAAGGATCACATACCTTGGCTCTAAATCACATGAAAGCTGGAACATGACCACTGAAGTAAAAACAAGGATAGAGAAAGCTCGAATATTATTCTTCAGACTGAAAACAGTCTTCTGCAGTCATGACACAAGCCTAAGATTGAAAATCAGACTTGTTAGGTGCTACATCTTTTCTATCCTGCTCTACAGAGTGGGAAGCTGGTCTCTGACAGAAAGCCACTTGAAGAGACTAGAAGCATTTGAAATGTGGATTTACAGGCAGCTGTTATATATAAATTGGGTTGACAAAATCAGGAATGAGGAGGTGATAAGTCACCTTGGAAAGCTGAGGGAAATCATCAA
Source organism: Ptyas mucosa (assembly GCA_012654045.1). Classification (NCBI taxonomy): domain Eukaryota; kingdom Metazoa; phylum Chordata; class Lepidosauria; order Squamata; family Colubridae; genus Ptyas; species Ptyas mucosa. Next base: position 2,511,686 of record WNWU01013435.1, read on the forward strand.
AACCATAAAAAAGCAAAAGTTAGAATATTTTGGGCATGTGATGTGACACCCTGAAAAATACGGCATACTTCACTTAAATCCTCCAAAGAAAGATTGAAGGCAAACGAGGTCCAGGCAGAAGAAGAACATAATGACTTCAAAGTCTAAGGGATTGGTTTAGATAAAACTCAACAGCACTTTCTTGTGCGGCTGTTGATAAAAATAGGATCATCAACACAATCGCCAATGTCCAATGACGGATATGGCACAATGAGAAGAAAATCATAATAAAATGTACATTTCAAGCCTTTTAAACCACACATTTCCCCACTGATCCATTTATACAGTTGTGCTCATAAGTTTACATACCCTGTGTTCTGTCCCCATCTCCCACACGCACAAACACCCACCCCAAAGGGTTAAATAATTGTTCCAAAACAGTCAAAGGTTCGTTATCAAAACTTGGAGTAAGCAAAACTTACTCCAAGGAGGGGTTGTACCTCCACCAGATAACACAAAAATACAGACAGTTGAATCAGTCCAGTAACAGAAACCCACAACAGATTAGGCGTTGTTCGTCCAGACGTACAAGTGATTCGCCAGAGTTTTTGCTTTGTCTGTCACAGAGCTGGAATGGCCATCACCCTCCCTTATATAGCCTGTGGTCCAGGCTATATAAGGGAGGGTGTGGTCCAGTGACTCAGCTCAATCTCTGGCATGCCTCCTCATCTGCTGTGACCGTTTAGTATGCCGACGCTGGCGTGGATTCAGCCACAACTTGTCTCCCTCATCACTCTCCGACCTGGCTCCTGGCCAATCTCCTCTCCTTCGGCCGACACTTGAGGAATTGCCAGAGAGGAGCCTTCTTCCTCCGATACGATGGGCTCGAGGGTTGGAGCCACAACACCCAGGCAGAATTTATGATTTCTTGGCCATTTTTCAGTGAATATGAATGATAACACGAAAACCTTTCTTTCACTCATGGTTAGTGTTTGGCTGAAGCCATTTATTATCAATCAACTCTGTTTACTCTTTTTCAATCATAATGACAACAGAAACTACCCAAATGACCCTGATCACAAGTTTACATACCCCAATTCTTAATAAGATGTATTGCCCCCTTTAACATCATTGACAGCTTGTCGTCTTTTGTGGTATGTGTGGATGAGACTCTATCTTCTCAGATGGTAAAGCTGCCCATTCTTCCTGGCAAAAAGCTTCCAGGTCCTGTAAATTCTTGGGCTGTCTTGCATGAACTGCACATTTGAGATCTCCCCAAAGTGGCTCAATGATATTGAGGTCAGGAGACTGAGATGGCCACTCCAGAACCTTCACTTTATTCTGCTATAGCCAATGACAGGTCGACTTGGTCTTGCGTGTAGGATCATTGCCATGTTGGAATGTCCAAGTACGTCCATGCGCAGCTTCCCGGCTGATAAATGCAAATTGTCCTCCGGTATTGTTTGATAACATACTGCATTCATCATGCCATCAATTCTGACCGAATTTCCTGTGGCTTTGTAGCTCACACATCCCCAAACATCACCGATCCACCTTCGTGTTTCACAGTAGGAATGGTGTACTTTTCATCATAGGCCTTGTTGACTCCTCTCCAAATGGTTCATGGTTGTGGCCGAAAAGCTCAATTTTGGTCTCATCACTCCAAATGACGGTGCCAGAAGGTTTGAGGCTTGTCTCTGTGCTGTTTGGCGTACTGTAAGCGGGATACTTTGTGGCATTTGCGTAGTAATGGATTTCTTCTGGCGACTCGACCATGCAGCCCATCTTTCTTCAAGTGCCTCCTTATTGTGCATCTTGCAACAGCCACACCACATGTTTTCAGAGAGTCCTGTATTTCACCTGAAGTTATTCATGGGTTTTTCTTTGCATCCCAAACAATTTTCCTGGCAGTTGTGGCTGAAAGTTTAGTTGGTCTACCTGACCGTGGTTTGGTTTCAACAGAATCCTTCATTTTCCACTTCTTGAATTCTGCTGATTGGCATTCTCAATTCCTTGGATATCTTTTTATATCCCTTTCCTGTTTTATACAGTTCAACTACTTTTCCCGCAGATTCTTTGACAATTCTTTTGCTTTCCCCATGACTCAGAATCCAGAAATGTCAGTGCAGCACTGGCTGAAGGATGCAAGGGTCTGTCAGGAAGCCAGAAACTCATTGACTTTTTATACATATATACTAATTACATGCAAACAGATCACAGGTGAGGATGGTTACCTTTAATAGCCATTCACACTCCTTTATGTCAACCTGCATGCATGTTATGGCCACAATCACCAGGGTATGTAAACTTATGAGCACAACTGTATGTTATAGTCAAAATTCAGAGCCCATTTTATTATACATTCTTTAATTTTTTTCCTGTTTCAAATGTAAAAATTTGCATATTTTAGAAATTACACGTTCACCATTAGTACATAATTGCATTTCAAACTTTAACTTGCTTTGTTCCATACTATAAATCTTTTTATCAATTTTAAATCTTTCAGATAACTGGAAATGGGAGAACCATTGATAAATATATCCTTCTACTAATTGTACTCTTGATTTGATTTTATATTTCCTTGATAATTTTTCAGCAAGTAAATGTTACTTACTAAACCATTTATTGAATCTGATATTTCTCTTGTATAATATGTGTCTTGAACTGAGATCTATAAATGTGTTTTCGGGTACAGCCTGGAATTATATCTATTACATACGCTTAATGTGGCATGTCTAATAAAATGAATTTTAAATCCAAATTAACTTTAACTTCACTATACCATAAATAGCCATGCTATCTTCAGATTATGACTTCCAACTGTAAAAGTCTCTTCTGTTATAGCAACCTCCATAGTTTCATGCAGACCAACTAAGCAGTCAAATACAATTTTAAATCTGCTAAACCCAACTGTCCTCTTCCCTTGCATCTTAGCACTCTATATTTCATTCTTGTTTTTTTCCTCTACAATATTAATCTAGATATATCTTTTTTTGCCATTGTTTAAATGGTACATCCTTTGTCAAAACAGGTATTGTCTGAAACAAAAACATCATTTTTTGTTCATTCGTTCATTTTTATAAAAGATTATCCCCAAGAGTGACAATTTTAATTTCTTCCATCTTAAAATGTCCTTTTTAATTCCTTCCATGGCTTAAAATAATTGTTTCAAAATAATACACAATTTATATTTATTATAGTGATACCGAAATAATTTAATTTTTCTCAATATTAAAATTAGTTTTTCCATCATTTCTATTTGATCTTCTGATCTCAAATTTTGATAACATATTTATCTTCTGATTATTAATATTGAAACCTGCTAATATACCAAAGTCCTTTAATTTTTACATTTATGCTTCTACTCCCTTTAGTGGTGCTTCTAAAATGAAGTCCTCAAAAAGCCTTAACTTATTCTAACTGATTCTAACTGATCTTAAAAAAGTGTTTTAATCTTGTCTTATATTTCTATTCAATGCTTCAAAAACCAGTGAACAAAACAAGATAGTGGACATCTTTTCCCTTCCTTTTTGAATCTCACAAAGTTTGGTTAGTTAAAAAATTATGTTGTGCTTTCTTGGTATAAATTACTCATTTAATTTAATACATTTATTTCCAAGGTTCATATGTTCCAGAACTCAAGAACAAAAAAATCCAGTTCAAATTGCCGAAGGCTTGCTCTGCATCTATCAATGTTTTTCTTTTTGGTATTCCAAGTATTCCAAAATATTCAAAACATTATCTTGTTTTTATTTTTTAAGTAAGAAGTCATATTGATTTTCATGAATAAAATCCTGTAAAATTATTTTCAATCTTTCAGACAAAATCATAGTAAACAGTTTATAATCATTATTCAATTAAAATATTGGTTGATAGTTTCTTGTTAAGTCAAGTTTTGTTGCTCTTTAAGTATTAATGTTATTTATTTATTTCTAAAATTTATAGGCTGCCCATCCTACCTCAAGGTAATTCTATTTATATTAGTTAGATTTAGTCTCCTTCCAGCTTTCAGAAATCTTTCCTTTCTGCAAAATAGTATCAATCGTTTCTTGTAAAGGTTGTAAAAACTCACTTTCAAAGCATTTATAGTAAGAGTCTGGCAGCTTTTCAAGACCAGGTACTTTTAATGTTTTAATCTTTTTGATAATTTCATACAGTTTATTGTTATAAGTTAATTCAAAATTTGTCTTTGATTGCCTATAATGTTAGGTAAATCCTGTTTATGCAAGTATTCATCCACTTTTTCCAAGAAAATTATTTAACTTTTGTATAAAATAATGTAATACTGATGAGGAACTTTTCACATATTCACATAATCTGTTATTATAGGATTACCTTGTAATTTTAATATGAATTTATTTATTTAATATGAATTTATTTTTTTATTTTATTTTTGTAATTTATATGCTAATTATCTTCTATGGTTTATTTGCAAATTCATTTTTTTTTTGCATAGTTCATTTTTATTTCCATCTCTCTCACTGTTAAAATAGATAACTGCCTCTGCAAAAGCTTAAATTTGATGAGTAATAGTTATCATCTCTAGAAGTCTTTAAAATTATTCTTCCCATTTTTATCACCACCATCAGCTTTGGTTTCGTGCATCCCCGGCATTCTATCATCAGTGGGGGAAGGGAGGGGAACAAGGGGTCAGACTGCTCTATACTTTTATGATGGGAAATTTGGAGGGGGGAATTGACAGTTGAGGAAGAACAGAGGTGTCGGGAATCAGTTTGTACTGGCACTGGTATCTTCAAGGCCATTTGCCCTGAGTGGAATTTCATCAGCCCAAACACTTCAGAGTTTCTCATAATGTGTCGGCAGTGCAAGATTGGCTATGCACAGACGGACCATGGGGCAGGGCTGAGGGAAGAGGTACATGGGAATTTTAGATTCTGCTTTATTTTACTACAACCAGTATTCCTTAGTAATAGTGCCTTTTCACTTCTACTGGAGTCAAGAGTTTTACTTCCCTAAGGGATCAAACTGGGGGAAGTCTCACATTAAACAGAATCAGCAATTGTGGTCAACCCGGAAAGGACATCACCTCATACCAGGCATGCAATGTCAGCTCAAGGGAACGATCTGCAAAAGCACAGATGAGCGCTCAGAGACCTCAGTGATGCTTCACGGCTTGCTTCAAATGTGGAAAAGAGGGGCACCGGGCTGCCAAATCCAGGTCCAACTGACTGGCTCAAAAGAAATGCTGGGGCCCATCAAAAAGTCTGCCAAGCCACCACTGTGAGTTCTTGAGACTGCCCTGGAAGGTTTGGAGGTTGTTAAGTTCACCCCATCCCCCAAGGGTGGTAAGAGAACTCCAACCAGCCAGACGGGGAGCCCAGGGGAAAATGATACTGACATGATGATAATCCCCTGGTAAGGGGCCCTGTTGAACTGGTAGCCGAATCCTCAGGTTGGAAAGCCAATCAGACAGTCCTCCTGGACTCGGGATGCACCAAGTACTTGGTTAATCCTATCCCGATAGAGAAGTTGGAGATGAGACTTAGACCATTATAAATCCTGGTGGCATTCTGCCAGTTAGATGGCTCCGTCGCCAGAGGGATCCCAGTGATTTTTGTTACTGAGCCAATAGAATTGCAAATGGGGGTGCACAGAGACTCTGAATTCTATTGTGACCCCAAGCATGGAGAGACACTGCAGCAGGCAATCTCTGAGTTGATTGATGGCTCTAAATGGCCATCTGGAAGGGATTTAGCTGAGGCTAAATCCACATCTCTATAAATCCTAGGCCTGGTACTTTTCTTGTCTTGTTTATCCAGGATCTCAGCCCTTTGTGAAGATCAAAGTAGAAAAGAATTTGTGACTAAGATCACTCATGCCTTTCAATATTTATTTATTTAGTTAAATCTGTATGCTGCCCATCTCACTATCAAGTGACTTTGAGAGGCCAGAATAAAGAGAAAGGTTAGGTTAAGTGATAGCTTTTCCTCATTACCTGCACTAGAGATGAGAAGATAAGCCAAGTGTTTCAGGTAGCATATACTTCAGAAATACTAAAATTATGGTGGTTTTTTAAAACACTGCTCTGGAGAATTCTGGAGTTATGTGAACATAGGAGTATCTTCTGTCCAGACAGTAATGATTTTTACGATTTATAGAATGGGGAAAAATAATTTTAAAAATCCTCTGAAATAAAATAAACTAATAAGAGTAATTTTTGCTCTAATGTTCATTACATAAACAGTCTGCCTTTATTGCTGAATGTGCATAGGACAGCAACTGCAGGATCTTCATCATTTGACATATGAGAGATAAAAATCTATTCAGCACTACAGGATCAATATTTTTGCCTGCCAAAAAACCCCCCACCCCAACCTTATTGGATGTTAATTATTTATAAAAATGTCAACATTAGGTCAGCATTTGAAATATTTGCATTCCCTGGATTGGCTATTCTTTACCTTGCAGCTTTTCATTAAGGTAGCATTACATATTTTGTTTAGTAAATTAATTTTGTTTCACCAATTAAATACTGAGCTACTTATTTAAGAATAATTCAAATTCTAATCATAAATAATTATTTCTAATCATGCATAGAAAAAATGCTATTTAATTAGCGACATGGATTACTGACTTAAAACTGCAAAATTGGAAGAAATATGGTAGTTTCATTCCGTTAGCTTTTCCCTCATGCTTTCGCAATAGAACTGAGGAGAAAAAGTGCTATATTGCTTTTTTCAAAGTCTTCTTAAAAATACACTTCAATATAGGTACCTCAACCTATAACCAGCCATCACCCACTATCAAATATTGACTGCCTGTTCTGTCCTCACTACACTTTACTCTGTGTGCAGCTCGACATGCAGCTAAACCCACCTCTCCTCCAATAAAACAGACTGTGTGTGTAGATCTGGATGCTTTATTAAAAGAACAGGATATGGTGAAACTGGAGAAAATAGACATACATATAATAAGAACGCAAATACAAGATAAGCAGTATTGAGTTGCTGCTGAACGTAACAATTAACAAATACAAATAATCTAAATCTCACCAGTGATGCTGTGGGTATGGGATGTGGGTTTGTCCTCGGATGAACATGTGCCACAGATTAGGTCTGGATTCTTCCTTGTGCTTCTGCCTCCTCCAAATGTTAAAGGAAAATGGAGTCTGGCTTTCAGTGTGCACTTGTTTTGGGCTGATGAATAAAGGGTTGGATCAGCTTCAAAACAATATAGATTGGTATTTGCCCTGCCGGTCATTAGATGGGGCTAGAGAACAACAACGATTGTATCTGAGTCTGCATCTACCAGGTTGAATGTCTATGGAGATTCTCAGTCATACAATGTAAATACTTTCATGGTCTTAACTCAGGGGTCTGCAACCTTAAACACTAAAGAGGCATTTGGACCCGTTTCTCACAGAAAAAAAATCACCAGGAGCCAGTAATTTAACAACCGGTGTGACTGGGTAGGCATGACCAACTCAACATCATTCACTCCCACCCAGACACATGATCCCCAGCTATGCCTGGGGTAGAGAACTGGTTGGTAAATTATTTGCCACGACCGGCCACGCCTCACCCCTCCCCACTCCTCCCCTCCCAGCCACCTCTTGCCACACCAGGCCTCAGGTATGTTGTTCACCTCTCTCTCTTTCTCACTCACTTATTTACTCACTTACTCACTCACTCTGTCTCTCTCTCCCTATGTATCTCTCTCTCTCTGTGTGTGTGTGTGTGTGTGTGTGTCTCGCTGTCTATCTGTCTCTCTCTCTAAGGAGCAAGCACAAACTGCGGCGGCAGCTTCCCCAAAGATAACCACCATCCTCCTCCTCCTCCTCATGCGACCCCCTGGCTGGCTGTGGTGGAGAGGGTGTGCATGAGCGAGGAGACCCTTTTCAAGCGAGCAGCTGGGCTTGGCCAAAGCACAGTGAAAGCATGCAGGGCGGGCTGGTTGACTGGCTAACAGGCAAGTGTCTTTGGCAAGGGTACTCCGGCTTTCTGCAAGCCTGACCTCCGGTGGGTGTGTGAGGTTCGGTGGGGTCATCCCCCTTTTCCTGCTGCCCTGAGCTTACAAGCCCTGAGAAACCACAAAGCTTCCTGGGGTTTGCAAATTTTTACCGCCAATTTACCCCAGCATTTGCACAAATTGTACTCCCAATCACTAACCTACTGAAAACAAACCGAAACCAAAGAAGCCCATAAACTGGACCATGGAATGCTAGGCAGCATTCGATAGACTGAAACAATTGTTTTCAGCCGAACCAGTCCTAAAACACCCAGATCCAGAACAGCCGTTCATCATACAGGCAGACACCAGTGATGTAGCAGTCGGAGCATTAAATCTTTATCAAAGAATTGATACAAACTAGAAACCAGAATAAATCCCTTCCAAAATATTATATTTTATATTTTCATTTAACCATGAATTAATCCACATGGATGTTTTCATCAAAAAAAGAGAAACATTTCTGATATTTTATGTTTTATTCTAATTATTCTTTGCACAGCTAGAAAGTTAATTAAATAACAAGAATATTAATGTATAGTTTTAATAAAACTCACCATACTTTCCCTGCTATTCTACAAAATGCTTGCTCCAACAAAGCAGTGACAGACTTACGTAACTCTCCTACTTTCAAGATATCACATAGCATCTTTGTCAATTCAATGCTACTCCGACCAAATGGACATTCATGCTTATCTTCTCGGCTGCTATTTTCCAAAACAATCTGAAATAGAAACAGAGTTAGTTAAGACTCATGTTCTCATCCCATCCCATCAAGTTATCCCAATTCCAAAGGACTCTGAGTAACCTATGGCATTAACAAAAAGAAAAATAGAACCATAAAAGATAAATAGATTAAAACTATATCAATAACAAGATCAACCCCAAATTTAAGTGAAATTAGTTGAAAAGTCCTGCTTGAAATGCTTCCTTACATCCTGCATTCTTAGATCCTAAAACTCAGAAAATTCTCCCACAGCCTTTGAGAAGCATTGCTTTTTAAGCAAGGTAGTCCCAGTTTGATCAAACTTTACCTTCTAGAATCTAGATACAATAACTGAATAAAAAGTTACGATCTTTTAATCTGTCTGGATGCAGCAGGTGCTGTCTGTAGATGACAGCAGAAGGCATTTTCAGATGGATATTGACTAAATCAAAAACTGTGGCAGCTCTCCAAATCAGTATTGTTGAAAGTTGCCTCTAGTCTTTGGCACAGGATTGCTAAATGTGTGAAACTAATCACTTGAGTTAGAACAGTTTTCTGTTCTATTCCATATGATAATAGAATGCATGGATTAACCAATGATGTAATTAAACATTATATGGTATAACAGTTTGTTTGTCAAGCATTAACTGGGGAAGCCTCAATTTTCTGCCGAGACTAGTACTGAAATATGTTCACTTTCAATTCATGTTACATCTTCCAGTCCTTACAGAATCCATGCTTGATTCCTTTATAATTATGCCACATGAGAGAAGATAACTAATGCTGTTTTTTAGGGAATGCATAATAATCTTCTAAAAAACCCAAAGATTTTGAAAACTACCACACTAACATTTGAAAGATTGTGTCCCATAAATGGATATATACTAAAGTAATCTATTATTTTTAAATCTATTTTTAGAATTCAATAAACAATTTTAATATTGAAATTAGGGATTAAACATATATCTGCAGTACATATTAATGAATTGTTTTTTGTAAGAATTGCAATGATTACATTTGCATGGGATATCTTCAGAGTTAATAGTTACCCTTAGAGATATAATCTTATATTGAAAAGGAAAGTTTGTTTTATAGTTTTGTGAAAATTTATCTTATACATAAACTGTACATAGATGTGAAATAACTTATTTTCACCTGACAGGAATCTTATTACAAAACAGATTTTTGCTCGTATCAACTTTGGGCCCACTATGATCATGCAATAAATTCAATAGAAATAAATAAAATAAAATAAAATAAAATAAAATAAAATAAAATAAAATAAAATAAAATAAAATAAAATAAAATAAAATAAAATAAAATAAAATAAAATAAAATAAAATAAAATAAAATAAAATAAAATAAAAATATAAAATAAATTAAATTAAATTAAAATAAAAACATAAATAAATAAATGATGAAGTACAAAAGAACAGAACCTAATGTAATTTCTTACTAGAACTTTAAAAGAAACCCCAAAATTCTCATTTTTATTTTAAAAATATTAAGCTTAATCACTGATAAAAAATGCTGCCTTGTCCTCCTAACAATCTAAAAAGGAGACCTATTATTAGGATTTTGATGCAGAAAAATTCGCACCTGAAAAGAGTGCTTTAATATACTACAAATTCCTGGGGGAAAAAAACATTTAAAATGTTTTACCTGATGTTATTTCTTTGTGTTAATTCCATATTGATGTGCTATACTAGCAAATAGCCTGATTTTATTTGAATTGTCATGGAAAAAGCTCAAAGGACTTCCATTCCAATCTGAATTGGGATTCCATACTTTTTTGAAATGCAATTGAATGAAAAAGTTCTAAACAAAAGTTTTAAAAAACCACATGGTATTTGTTTATTAAGTAGAACAAAAATTTAAAGATCCTATATAAATTGGATAAATTTAGCAAAGATCCACTTGACAAAAACCATTCTCAGCCATTTTCAATTGCTATATTGAACTTATATCTTTTGCAATCTCCCCTGGGATTTGAAGTTTATATATCTTAAATTTACAAACGCTTGTTTAATGTGTACAAACTCAAATATAGACCCAGCTGTTTTCCACAAATTCTGACCAAAATATAACTTAGACCTTCGGCAGCTCTTGCTAATAAAGGGATCATTAATATTTCTTCCTGGCACTTATTTCCTTTCATTTTTGAAAAGGAACTTGATTGTCTATCCATCCTATTTAGATTCCCACCCACTAAAATTCATTGCTGTATAGACTTCAAATCATGAGGCCGCCCAAATCATGAAACCGGCTCCGTAAGGTTAGAACTAAGATTCATCAAGCTTTTAAGAATTTATTTTTAAAAATTTATTATGAGGACCCAGATTGTTGGGGACAATATGTTGACTCTGTAAACAGCTTAGAGAGGGCTGCAAAGCACTGTGAAGCAGTATATGCTATTGCTATTTAGGCTATATTAACAGAACCTTACAAATTTGTATTTTTCCTCTCTACTCCACTCCCATTACATTCCAGTGAGTCAGTAAATAGCCTGCCTGAATTTATTCCTAATACTTCCTTCTTTTCCAGGATTTATAGAATGTTTCTGTCTGGACTTCCGGCTGACCTTGTGGCAAGAATGGCTTGGAAAATAGCAGGATCCACCGAGCCCTGCGAAATCCAGCTGGAAACCGCTGTTGGGAGACCCTATGTGGTCAAAGCTGCCTTGTAGGGGCAGAGAAGAAAGGAGAGGTGCTTTGTGGACCATGAGGAACTCCCAATATCCCAATAGGTCTGAAGTGAGGTCTCCCCGAACAGCAGCAGGGACAATGACCATTTTTGGCAGTCACAAGCTGGGACAACCGGGACCAAAGGTTGGAGCGGTCCATGGACAGAGCATTGAAACAGGGTGAGATAACTTCCAACTCTTACTCCAAAAATTTAATTTAAGTATAAGAATTTTAAAAGATAATCTCCAAGCATTAAGGAAGTGTGATTAGACACATGGAGAAGATTAAAGACTGAAAATTAAGAGGCAAAAGAAATGCCCAAGGGAAGCTTTAAAATACAGAAAGCCTGGAAAAAAGCTTAAACAATTTGAAAGGTGATTTTTGGGAGAAACTGTCTTGCTTATTTATATTTTTAAATCCCCTGGACGTATTGGGTAATCAGCTGTTTTTGACATACTGTTTAATGTTGGACTTGGGAGCAGGAGAGCCATCTACTGGAAGAAGACAGCATCAGTACTCTTAGTAAAAGTGAGGTCCAATACACATAAAGTCTAATACACAAAATAGAAGAAAGTAAATAACACGTCTAGAAGACGATTTGGTTATTTTGAAAATACCTAATGAGTTTCTTTTTCCTCTTGAAGATTTCTAAGATGAACTAAATTGCAAATAACTAAACTTTTATTAAAAGTTGGCTATTGGATTATGGATTTGAAAGATTGGAGGAATTTAGTGGATTAATTTGGATTTGGATTATTAAGGCTATTTGACAGAACATTCTATGAGGCAAAATAAGAAAGGTGATAGAAGAAAAGAGAAAAGAAGAAAAGTTAAATAAGATTTTAAAATTTGGACAATTGGGAAGATATGTAATTGGAAAATCACAAGGCTGTAAACTACTAAAGAATTTTAAAGATTATAAACTTGGGGGATTTGGAGGTATAATTATGGGACTGATTGAATTTTATGAAATTGGAGTTTTTAAATATTGAGACATTGGAACCAAACAGGTATACTGAGTAATCTTTATTAAATTGTTACAAAATGGATCTACAGGGGATAATAGAGGCAAATGAAGAAATAATTTTGATGCTCAAAAACATGCATGAAACTATAAAGAGCAATAAGGAGACAAGGGGATTGTCTAAAAATAAAAAATTGAGTGTAGAAGCCACTCAACAATTGGGGGGAAAAGATGAACATCATATTCAGGAAATAGATGAGAAATTAGAAGAGGCAGTGGAAGGGAAAAATCAAAACAAGATGCAAGAAGATAAAGATAATGAAGAGAAAGGATTAATAAGTAGGAATCAATCATTCCTTTAAAAAATTCCTTAAAAGCTTAAAATAGAACAGGGGGAAAAATAAAAATTTCTTCGGGAAAAATAAAAAAAAATAAAAATCTCTTTTTTTAAAAAAGAAAGTCTTATTGATGGTTGTTCAAATAATACAGCAGAAAGAGACAAAGGGCAACCCAAAGGGAATGTTCAGTCAGTACAAAAATATGAAAAAGAGTTGTAAGACTTCAAGAGAGAAATAAAAGGGTGATTAAAAAGTCAATAAATGATGGAACTCCAAAAAGATTAAGAGATTATGGATAATGATAAAATATATTAATAAAAAGAAAAAATAGAAAATACAAATAGTGAAAATAGAAGCATACAGATTAACAGATAATAGAATCTATTAAAATTAAAAATAAACCAAGCTTAGTAAATGAAAGATTAGGATTAGGTAATCTAATTGTATTATTACCATATTTTTTGGAGTATAAGACGCATCTTTCTCCCCCCAAAAAGAGGGTGAAAATCTGGGTGCGTCTTATACTCCGAATCTAGCCCTGCCCAGCATCTCAAACGGAGGTTTCAGAGGCTGAAAAAAGCATCAGAAATGAAGCTTCAGAAAAGAAGCCCCCAAACAGAGCTTTGGAAAAGAAGCCTCCAAACAGAGCTTCAGAGGCTTTTTTTCTGAAGCTCTGTTTCAGAGGCTTTCAGAGGCAGGAAAAAATGTTTTTTCTAAAATGTAGTTTCCGAAGTTTCGGAGGCAGAAAAAAAAAGCAAAAAAAGGCACAGAGCTCACAACCACAGTCTGAGTGGCGTAGGAGGCTAATGCCTCCTACTAAGGCAGCATTTAACATCCAGCTGCCTGCAATTACTGCGAGTTCAATTCTCACCAGGCTCAAGGTCGACTCAGCCTTCCATCCTTTCTAAGGTGGGTAAAATCAGAACCCGGTTTATGGGGGCAATAAGCTGACTTTGTATAAAATATACAAAAGTATGAAGGCTATTGCTTAACGCATTGTAAGCCGCCCTGAGTCTCCGGAGAAGGGCGACATATAAATAAAATTTAATCTAATCTAATCTAAACCAAGGAACCTGTTGCTAAAATTCACCTCTGGGAACAGCTGATTGGGGGTATTCCAGGAGGCCGATCCACCTGCGAAACAGCTTTTTTCTTATTTTCCTCCCCAAAAACTAAAGTGCGTCTTTTACTCCGGTGCATCTTATACTCCGAAAAATACGGTAATATTAATAGTGTGTTAAAGTATATTGTGAACTTAGACTTTTAAGGATTAGAAATTGTGGGGATTTTGAGATATATTCCTGGGATTGATTAAATTTTGTTAACATTTGGCCATTAGTAGTCCTAGACATTTGGGATATTGAAATTATGGTGGAATAATGAGTAATTTTCAAAATATTAAATATTAGTAGGGGATAACAAATACATGGTGCAAAGAAATGTTATTTATGTTTAAATGAATTAATGGAAAAAATGATAAAGAATTTTAAAGAGAGAATGGTACTGTTGAGATTGGAAGATCATGTATTCTTATTTGTATTATTACTGTTAGCATTGTTTTAAAACGATTTGACCCAGTCAATACACTGTCCACAAAATATGTATGGTGTGTATTATATTAAAAAATAAAACAATTGTTTTAAAAAAAGAATGCTTCTGCCTGTTCTCTTTTTGTAATGACTTCTGAATATATCCTTCAGTGCCATGACTCTCTACAGGTACAGAGATGTAAATAATTGCCTATTTGCTTCCAAATAGCTCTGGACAGACAACAAATATAATTATTTCTATATTTCTATATTTATTATTTATTTATTGGTTCAATTTATATGCTGCCCTTCTCCGGAGACTCAGGGCGGCTTACAATGGGTTAAGCAATAGCTTTCATACTTTTGTATATCTCTGAAGTGTAACAAGGAAGTTAATAACAAATGTTCGAAGAATAAAGGAATATGCAATTTATTTCCACCCTTTGCTAAGTAGGATTGTGATTCTTGTATTATGTGTGTTGTTCCTGGTCTTTGGGTATTAAGTGAATTTCATTGTATGGGTATACTGTGACAATAAAGTTATTATTATTGGTTAATTTTTAGTGAGATTCACAGCCTTTGAGGCTGGTTAAGAGCTCAGCAGCTTGAGTCCTAACAAGGACCTAGGAACTGTTAAGGTATTATTATTATTATTATTATTATTATTATTATTATTATTATTATTATTATTATTATTATTCTTCCTCCTGTAGGAGCCTCATCTCCCTTTGAGATATCTTGCATTAGTTGACATAACTATCTAGTTCTATATTAGATCCCGTTTCTTGTAAAAAAAGATATATCAAAGTTGGGCAAATACTTGAAAAACTGACAATATTCCCATCCCAACACACTATATTCCATTAAATGATGAAATATTTGCTCGTATGATTTAAAAGTCAGCTTTTTCAGTGAGAATAGGTGATTTCTTTGGAATTGGTAATACTCTTTTGTAAGAAGAGAACTGGTCTCTTGGTTCTCTTGTGACACAAGGACAAATGATTACAAGGTGTGGTCAAGACTCAAGAATGATAGCTATTATACTATATATATATATATATATATATATATATATATATATATATATATACACGCACGCACGCACGCACGCACGCACACACACACACACACACACACACACATACTGTATAACCAGAAAATAGCCAAGCTATTTTGTCTCAAAAACCAGTGGGATATAATAAAATATAATTAATACAATATAATATATAATAATAAAAAAATCTCCAAGAGATTAAAAGAAACATATATTAAAAATATTTAAACTTTGGCAAATAAAAATAGATAAAATAAATATCGAATTACTACAATAAAAATGAAACAAGGAAACTAATCTAAACAGTTATATAACAGTAGAAGTTAATAAAAAAAGTAAAGACTTAATCCATTTCTCAATTAATTTGGTAAATGACAAGTATGCTGAAAAAACTAATACAAGAGATTTCATATGTACAATAACATCCCTGCAACTCTCATATATATAGTTCTATTTTGAAATAGAATTTGAATGTGCAGAATTACCGTGTTTCCCAGAAAATATGATCTACCTGAAAACAAGCCCTAGCCCAATTTTCATGCCTACACCTAATATAAGCCCTACCCAAAAAATGAGCCCTGCCCACCATCTGTTTGTACGAGGTGGGGCGAGGTGCAAGCGTAAAAATCAAGCTAGGGTGGGGGTGGGGGGATGGAGCTGCCTCACGCACCTCACACCTGCTTACCTTAGGACTGCCGTAGTCAGGCCTCCCATACCCCAACACCTGTCATGCCGCTGCCCAACATCTTCTGCAGCAGCTTGCGGTGAGTGGTCACCGAAGAAGTCGGGCAGTGGTGCAACAGGTGTCAGGGCATGGGAGGCATGGCTGTGGTGGTCTTAAGGTAAGCAGGTAAGACATCCCCCACAATAAGACCTGGTGCTTATTTTGGGGCTGAAAAGAAATTAAAACTGGGTCTTATTTTCAGGGAAACACAATACTGAAGAGAGTAGGAGCACAAGTTTAAATAAAACTAATCAAAAGTAGATTAAAAATTAATTTTAGGATTAAAAATAATTAATGATTAATCAAAGATTAAAATGAATTGCCTTTGAAAATTCATATAGTTTAATTCAATATTAGTAAGAACACCCTTCCATAATTTCACTTGCTTTGTTTTGTCAGACTACAACAATTATCATCCAACACAACTGCTCGCCATGCTGGGTTTAAAAATCAGTTCTGAGGGAATGGAAGATTGTTCCAAAGTTTTTTAAAAAAGAATTTAGGTAAGTTCTCTGGAAGGCTTTAGGGCCCCGTTCTTTTAACTGAATGGGTTATGTACCACCTAATCATTTTTGATTCCACATATATCTTCTCCATGATGATCCATTCCTAATCTGTTCTTTCAAGTTATAGTATACTCATCTCCTTTTTAATTGAGTCCATCCATTCTGCTGCTAGTCAGTCTCTTCTTTTTCCTTCCACCTTTCACAGATTAGAGCCTTTTCCTTTTCTGGACAACTGGGTTGTCCATAATGTGTATGAAATAGGCTAATTTGAGCCTATCCTTTGTGCCTCAAGTGAGAATTCTGGATTGCTTTGTTAAATGATTCATTAGTATGTTTTCTTAGCTTTCCATTGTATTTTCCGGCTCCAACATCAATGTCCAAAGGCATCACTACTTCCTTAATCTGCTTCTTTAAAGTCCAACTTTTACTTCCATTGAGTATCACAGGGATCACCATGGTTTGTACAATTCTGATATTTGTAAGAGTAGACACATCATGGCATCTGGATATCTTTTTCATAGCTGTCTTCCTTTACTATTGATGGTTGACTCTAAAACACAGAAGCTATACATCACTTCAATAACTTCTTTATATATTCTAAAGTGGATCCCTTCCCAAGATGGTCGCTGAGTAATAGAAACTTTTCCTGCCAATGATCTGCCAATTTTACTGCCAAAGCTGGCTCTTTGGCAGTTCTGATCCCTGGAGTTGAATGGGAGCATTTAGGAATGACCACTTTCGGATGGCTGTGGACTTACCTGAGAAGGGGAATCTTGAAGATTCCAGTTTCCTCTGGTTGGAAAGTCATGGTCATCCATCTTTCCTCTTAATAGTTCAGTTTTTTAAGCAAGCCTGGGTTTTAACTTCATTTTTTGAAGCTTTTGTTTTGTTTTATCTTTAAAAGTTGTTTGACTGATTGAATGCTGATTTAACACTCTGCTGGACTTTATCTGTTTTTTTTTTCTTTTTCCTTTTGATTTATGTTCTTATTTTGAGTAACTTTTGCTGTTTTGTAAGGAAAACATGGAGTGTTCTGGAGGCGTGAAAGATGTGATTTACATCTATCTTGGATTCTCACTACAGGGTTTTGGCATTTTACTAATTTGCAAAATGTTTGGAGTTTTTTTTAAAATTCTTCTTTTAATTTTGGATCAAAATATCCAGAAAATATCTTCCCTGTTTCTTTATTTTTTCATTCTAAGGATTCCTGTGTTCTTTTATCTATCATTGCCAAATTATACAGAGTATCAATGTATCAACATGAATTAAATACCATTTGGCAGTAAGTAATTCCTATTTGAAAGTTTTTTTTTAAAAAAAGTCTGATGAAATGATAATGGTTATTGAAAATATTTAGATGCATTTAGCATTAGATACAGTGGTGGGATTCAGCCGGTTCGCACTGGTTCAGGAGAACCAGTAGCTAACTTTTTAAGCAGTTTGGTGAACCTGCTGTTAGAAGAAATATCCTTGCAAGAGCCTTTTGTTTTTCCCACCTTATGCGGTTAATTCTGTCAGGAAGGCAGGAAGGGGGTGTTCTGGTGTGCCTCTGTGTGTTGTTTCTAGCCTATTCATACTTATCTTTATTGCCCTGCTTAAGTGTTTTCTGAAACTGCCTCTGCAGTTAAGCTTTGTAACATTATAACAGCCATTAATATTCTTGGCAGTATGCCCAAATTTTCTACAGCCTAAGCAGCTTCTCTGAAGTTTTTTTCCCCTTTGCTGATACTTTTATTCCGGGGCTTGGCTTTTTAAAGGGGAAGGGTTGTTTTAAGTTTTTTACACTGCTTTCATGGTTCCTAGCACTCTCCTTTTGGGGTGAACTTCCAACATGGCTGATTCCCCTCCCAGCCATTCCTTGCCTCTCTGTCCCCAATTAAGGGTGGGAGGGGGTGATTGCGAGCCTCTTTCTTCCCTCAATCCATAATCTTCTCTAAATGGGACATTCTGGCTAGTGTTTGGCTTCTTTGTTTGTTTGTTACAAAAAAATGAGGGCTTTGGGAGGTCGCCCCCCTTTCTTTTCGGACCGCTGCTGCCAGCCTGATCGAGTTAAGCAATGGCTAAGAGGCAGAATGCAAGCTTGGCACTCTGTCTGATTTTTTTACTGCCTTCCTGCATGTGGTCTTTCCTTAAATCTGGATTTCCTTAGGATATCTTGTGAGGTGAATGAGACCAGCTGGTATCTTTAAGTGGAGCAAATGGATCTAAGGATTGCTTCTCCTGGGTGGGAAAGGGTGCTTTGTCAGTTCACTGAGCACAGGAGTCTCTTGTCTATGGGGATTCTTCAGTCATCCAGGTAATGGTTGTCCCAAAGGTGCTTTTTTCAAGAGGCAACTGAACTTTCTTGGTTTCCAGAAAGTCCAGTTGCTTGTTGAAAAAGCATCTTTGCGACAGGAGTCTCTTGCATTTTTTCAGAGTGGCCAAAGGCACATGATTGCTCACTGATAGTAAGACTTTTTTTTTAAAAAAAAAGGAGGTAGGGGTGTGGATCCTTCCTCCAATTCATTTTTCGTTTTCTCTCATGATAATATGGCTCAGGAAAATGGCATCGGGCTTGAAGTTTATTTAGATATCTGTGGCATATATTAATTTTATTGTGATCCTGACAAGCTTGGGAGGGCAGAGACTTGAACCTGGTGGGTGCCCTATATACTTTGTTAATTTGTCTCTTTAGCTCAGCATTTTGTAGCCCAAGTGTGCCCACCCACTTTCTGGAAAACTTAAATGAACTCTCTGCTAAAGGTTTCACTTTATGAGCAATAGTTGGCTGCTAATAGTTATTGCTGCATTTTAACTATTTAATTCCTCAAGGTGCTCTCGCACCCTGCCTGATTTGTAACTCTGGGTTGCAGGTATTGCTTGTGAAAAGGTAGGTATTTTGACACAATGGTTTAGCTTTCCATGATGGCTGTGACTGTCATTGATTTTCAGTGTGTATTCCCCCATTTCTAATCTAATGATTGGTATTTAGGGCAAGCAAAGCAAGCAAAGACATTTTTTGTACAGGTAATCCTTGACTTAAAACAGTTCATTTAGTGACCATTCAAGGTTACAATGCCACTGAAAAAAGTGACTTATGACCATTTTTCACACTTATGACCATTGCAGCATCCCCACGGTCACGTGATAAAAATTCAGCTGGTTGACAACTGTCTCACATTTATGATGGTTATAGTCTCCCAGGATCATGTGATCCCCTTTTGCAACCTTCTGACAAGTAAAGTCAATGGGGAGGTCACATTCACTTAACAGCCATGTTACTAACTTAACAACTGTAGTGATTCACTTAACAAATGTGGCAAGAAAAGTCATGAAATGGAGCAAAATTCACTTAATACATTTCTCATTTAGCAACATAAATTTTGGGCTCAATTGTGGTCGTAAGTTGAAGTGAAGCTGGGTGAGGCAAGGCCGGATGTGACAAGGAGTGGCTGGGAGGAGAGGGGTGAGGCGGGGCCAGGTGTGGCAAGAGAGGCCACATATCAAAGCATATTTGTTTAAATTTTAAAATAATTTTTTTAAGGGTGAGTCTACATTGTACTGGAAGAGACTGATTCAGGAGGCAGTAGATTCTCTTCCCCTGCAGTTTCTTCAAAGAAAGTATGATGTATTTTTTTCCATGTATTCAATACTGCATATTCTATACTACTGAAAGTTGGACTTGGTTACCTAGCTAACTGTGTTTTCCCAAAAATAACACCCAGTGTTATATTTTTTTTGCCTCCAAAAAAGGCATCAGGTCTTATTTTCGGGAGAAGTCTTCCTCTGACTCACCTTGTAGCAGCAGCACTGACAGCTCTGCCCAGTAGGAGCCTGTATGGCTGCTTCCGGCCCACTTCTTCTGCGGCCGCTTGCTGCTTGCATGCGACGCCCCGGCCTCCATTTGGATGGAAAGACCTCTCCATCTGCTGCAGAGACCTTTCCATCCAGAGGAAAGGCCTCTGCAGCCGATCAAAGAGTTCTGGATTGATGTATGCAGTGCCCCCTGATCTCTATTTTGTTGTCAGAGGCACCATCAGAGCTTGTTTCTTGGCTGCAGAGGCCTTTCTTGAAGGCCTCTGAGAGTGAAATGGAGGCCAGGGGCAACACATGCAAATAGCGGCAAGCAGCCGCAGACGTGGCCTGGCAAGGCGATGTAGGTGTTGGGGTGTGCAAGCTCTGGCTGCAACTGCCCAGAGGTAAGCTGCTCCACCACCCATCCCCACCCTAATTAGCTTGATTTTTATCCGTGCGCCTTGCCTCACCCTGTACAACCAGATTCAGCGTAGTGGGCAGGGTCTTAACTAGGGCTTATTTTGGGGGCAGGGTTTATATTGGGCGCACAGGTAAAAATCAAGCTAGGACTTATTTTCAGGATAGGTCTTATTTTCAGGGAAACACAGTGTCAGCATTCCAGAAAACCCCCAACTCCCAGTAAAGACATGGAAGCAGGCATTTTCCAAAGTTCTTTTTACTAGAATAGGTAAACTGGCACATCTGGGAAATCCTGAATCTGAAAAGATACGTCCACGTCCGTTCCACCTCGACCTAGCCCCTGACCACTCCTCCTCCAGATGCTGGATCACCCTGACCTTGACCGATAGGAAGAATGCTATTATGTCTACTAATTCCCCTCTCCTAAATCCCCCCTCCTACTTTCCCACACATGAGGAGGTGGCAGCATTGAAGCTTCTGGCCTAATATGGCTTCCAAGGCTGACACACAGTACCTAACCACAGCTATGATTTTATAGTTATTTCATCAAGCAACAATGAGTTATTCAAAGTATTTGTACTATTGTTATCATTGTCACAAGGGCCATTTTAGTTTCTTGAATTCAGATGTATCCAGAGAATTGTTAAGACGAGATCCATAGTTAATAAAAGAAAAAAGTAGAAGACTGGGATATTTATAAAAAACTAAAGTACCAGTGAAAGGGAACTACAGGAGAAGAAAAGATTAAGAGAAACAAGAAAGAAAATACAATGGGGAGAGATCACATAATAGCTTGGAAACATAACCTCTTCAAAAATGTTCTGAATATGAAGTAGAAGTAATTTGGAGACGAATGTATAAAAAGCAAGACTTAACCCCCTTTTCTAATTTATTTTGAGAAAGAAATAGTTTAAGTGTATCCCTACCGCTGGGGAAGAAGTGTATCGCCAACATCCTCTTGATTTTGGTTTCAGAAATTATCACACAATATATCAAAAGCAATTCATTTTTTTATAAAGAGTGGGCAGAAAGTTTTTTTCTGGAGCTTATGGAAGAATGAGTAGGCTGTGCTTTATATAACAAATACATGAAATATAAAGCACACAAGTCAAATGACTCAAACTGATCACGTTTTGAATGGTCTACCCAGTAAGACGACATTTGTCTGTACAAGTATCATCTTACTGTGATATTTATTACTTGAAATTTTGAAAATTTGGATACCTCACCTCACAGAAGAATTTAAAAGACAACTAGTAACTTAAGTAAACATCCTTAGAAAATATGAATCTAATACAACACAATGTCAAGCCTGAATTTGATTGGGGTGTGGGATTGTTTGCATCTTTGGGTACTTTGACATGAATTCAGTTTGACACAATTTGGATGGGGGAGAGCTGAGGAGGATAGAGCCCTCAGCCAAAACAGTATAACTAACCAATGAGTCAAGTACATTCCAATGGCTGGCTGACAGGAGGAGGAGGAGAGAAGTCACCAGGCAACTGGCTCTCATCTTGATTAGACAATGTGACAGTTTGTTTTAGAAAATTGAGAAACTATAGCTTATATTGGGGTGGAAAGCATGGGAACTTTCAGTACTGGCTTTCCACAAGTAGTGCCAAGATGATGTATCTAAATAAATTTGTTCTTTAAAGAAATACAATGTCTCAGAGTTCGATTTGTAATGGATGCATTACTTGGAACCTGACACGCAATGTAGTAATTAAGAAGAAGATAAATGGAAAAATTCAAAAAGATAAAGACAAGAGAAAAATTAGCAGGCAAAGGTTTTGTTTGTGATTGCTTCATTATAGAATTTTTGAAAGATTTAAACTTGATTTTAAAAAGTTTTGTTTTATGTTCTGGAGATGACTACTTGATTGCTAAAGTATATAAAATGATACTGAAGATGAACCTGAAAGACAAATATGTATATGTAAGACTGCATGGTAAAATGGGCAATTTTTTTTATGTGTATAACGCTAGATAAATGGGAGAATCCATGGACTAATGGACTAAATTTTATTTTGAATAATAGTTGGAAAGAAAATTTTAGCAACCATGAAGGTCCCCAGTGACAATAACCTTTTCCTTATCCATAGCAAATTGAATTACATTCTTGTTAGATGCAGATGAATATGAGACAGTTACCATTCCTTACTTTTCCTTTTTTTTTAGCTAGCCTGATACTTAAAACTTTATGTAGAGAAATGAGAGGAGGTACTTAAAATGACTAGAACTACAGAAGTGATTGAGATAGGTAGATCAGATGGCTGGATTACCATAGCAGAAAAAAAGTTTGTCACAAACATATTTCATCTGATCAGGTAAGGAATCCTGGAGAAAACAGAAATAAATTTACACAGTAAGAGGAATAGCTCCTAATGTATATAATGGAGAATGTAATGGTCAACTACAAACTATGGAAGGTCTTTTTTCCTTACGAAGTCATAAGCAGAGACACTTAAAAGAGGCATGAGGAGAATTGGGAGGAGGGACAATTGGCATGCAAGGTGTGAGAAACTCATTAACTTTAGTATTTTAACCAATCTCTATGCTGCTATAAGAAACTATGAATAAACATAGCACGTGTTTCCTGGTATTTCTATAAAGAACATAAACTTAAAATGCTTACAAGCATCACTTCCCACAGAAGACTGGAAAATGTGAAAACAATAGGAAAGACAAATGGAAAGCTGTACTAATGTCTGATGGCTGATTGATTACTGGCTTAATTTAAGTCTTAGCAGCAGTGGAGAATATATGTAGCTTGTGATTGAAGATAGGTAAAATGGACCTATTTGAACGAATCAGCAATCCTTACTTCCTTGTGTCAAAAATACAGAATATATTATCTAATCTGATGCTGAAATGTTTGTAAGAAAATAAGCTCAGTGAACTTCAACTCCAAATAATTTAAGCCTCAAACTCATAAGATAAAATCCTTCCTCACCAACCACACCAGTGCCTCCACAGAAAACCTACTATGCCAGGCAAACACTTTACTGCCAAACCCCCACCCAAAAAGATCACTACTGATGAGCCATACAACTCCTGCATGTGCTTCATCTGTACAAAAGCATTCGAAGAGGATGAGAGTACCATGAAGTGCTCCCTATACGACACATATGCTACCATAAGTACTTCGGGTTAACTGTAGCCCAGTTCATGCAATCAGCTTCACTTAAAACCTCCCAGTTTGCGTTTCCACTATTCTGCCCATCATGCAAGCCCAGACTGGACAAATTTATTGTTCTACTTGAATGGGTGGACATGATAGAAGCGCAATTAGCATCCCTTGAAGAAAAAAAAACACAGAAAAGTGAAGCACCAATATCCCGAAATCCTATCCCAACCCGACTACCCAAGCCGCAGGAAACTACTAATCCTGCAAATAACATCTCCATCCTTGTCAAAGATGCGATCGAACGTGAACTGAAGCACCCCAATGCAATTTATTTGGACTGTATGACACCAACGAATCCTACAACATCACAAAAATTCATAACATCATCAACTTCCAGGCATCAATCATCACTCCCGATGAAATCATCGATGTATCCCATGATGGCCCTGTGTTCAAGAATAGCGATGGCTCGGTGGCCCCATGCTTCTGCAGAGTTGTTTGCAAGAGTGAAACTAGCAAATGCAAATTTATTTTCACAATAAACTCACTCATCAAAAACTGCACAAATCATAAGAAACTTCGTTCACGGCCCAACCTGTCCATACTACAACGTGCCCGCACCCGCTAGCTTCACTCGAAGCTCAAAAGATGACAGGTCCAAGGAGAGACTGACCTGTACATAGACTACCGCACTGACTGTATTAAATGCAAGACCAGTGGTCTGTGTGCCAACAACCCTACCCCAACAACATAAATTAGGCACACCCCCCCCCAAACTTCTTCCAGATCCACCCCTACAGGCCTAAAATGCTAGCTACTTAATGCAAGAAGCCTCACAAAGAAAATGTCTGAATTCCTCCTGCTTCTAAATGCGGCCCTATTCGATCTTATTTTTGTCTGTGAGATGTGGTTGAATGTATCCTTTCTAGACTCCCTTATTACAGTAAGTGACTATCATGTTTTCCAGTCTGACCGTGAAAACTGTAGAGGGGGTGGTGCTGCTATCTTCTAGAAAAAGTCCCTAGGTCTGAAAAAGATTAATGTTACATAAGAGCAGGGGTGAAATGCTCCCGGTTCGGACCGGATCACCCGGTAGCGATGGCGGCGGATGGTCTGGAGAACCGGTAGCAAAAATTCTTGCGTCCCCCCCTCCCCATGCCTAGTTGAGCCGCACGATCATCAGAGCCTTTTTTTTTAACTTTTAAAAGCATTTTTTCTACAACCTCTTCCGACGAAAAAATGCTTTTAAAAGTTTTTTTTAAAAAGCCTCTGATGATCACACGGCTCAGCTGGGATCCTCAGAGGCTTTTCAAAGCATTTTTTTCTGCAGCCTCTTGGGCGAAGAGGTGGTAAAAAAAATGCTTTGAAAAATCTCTGACAATCTCAGCTGAGTTGCCTGATCAGCAGAGAGGTATTTTTTTAAAAGCCTCTCTGACGATCCCACCTGAGTTGCCTGATCAGCAGAGAGGTATTTTTTAAAAAGCCTCTCTGACGATCCCAGCTGAGTAGCCTGATCAGCAGAGAGGTATTTTTTAAAAAGCCTCTCTGACGATCCCAGCTGAGTTGCCTGATCAGCAGAGAGGTATTTTTTAAAAAGCCTCTCTGATGATCCCAGCTGAGTTGCCTGATCAGCAGA
>WNWU01013435.1:2540796-2561961 GCA_012654045.1 Ptyas mucosa
AATGTAATGTAATGTAATGTAATGTAATGTAATGTAATGTAATGTAACAAATTGCTTCCAGAAGTTGTAAATGCTCCAACAATAGAAGTTTTTAAGAAGAGATTGGAAAACCATTTGTCTGAAATGGTATAGGGTTTCCTGCCTAAGCAGGGGGTTGGCCTAGAATACCTTCAAGGTCACTTCCAACACTATTATTCTGACAGTTTTACTGAAGTATTTATGCATTGTGCCATGAAAATCCTAGTTTTATCGCATAAATAATATTGACTATGAAATCATTGTTTATTTAATATAGTTTGAATGAAAGATATTGAAACAGATCTGAAAGTCACTATTTTTAATTATCTTATAGCCAGGTAAAATTGCACATGGAAGGCACTGCTTACCACTGTCTTGTACTAGTTAAATTGCCCTTTACAAAAATCTCCTAGGCCAGTCATGGCGAACCTTTAAGAGACTGAGTGTCCAAACTACAAGTCTCTCTCTCTTGTGCACATGCATGTGTGCACGCACAGCAGCGACCCAAAAACCAGCTGGCCGGCAGGAGGCAGGGCATCACAACACTGGCAGCTCTGCAAGAGGCGAGATCTTTTTCTTTCGTGAGCTTCTTTTACAAACAACGGCAAGAAATGCAATGGGGAAATGCGGTGGAACTGAGCTGGGGCGATGGCACACATGCCCACAGAGAGGGCTCTGAGTGCCACCTCTGGCACGTGCGCCATAGGTTCGCCACCACTGTCCTAGGCTTTAGTTTAATCCCCTATCTGAGTAAAAGCTGCAGAATATTTGACATGAAACTAATTTTAAACAAAACATTCTGTGGTCACAAGATGTTTGAGATGAAGGGAGGAATTCTTTATCTTGCTTTTGCTGGAAGATAATAATTTTTCTATCCCCATGGAATTAAGCCCACCAAATGTAAATGTCAAGGGATGCATGACTATGTTGCCAGTCAAACTCTCTCTGTTTTACTGCATTTCCTAAGATTAAATAAAGTTTATGAAGCTTACTCAACAAGTCTTTGCTAAAATGTCAGCAATAATATGCAAAACAAAAGTGAGTAGGAACAAAAATTGGAAAATAGAAAAATCAATCAGCGTTCCTTTATCCTGCATAAGTAAATGAAATAAATCATAACCAATTCCTTCTTTTTGGGATTCAAAATATGTAGAAGATCAATAAAATAATATATCAGCATGGCATTTATTTTGATCTGAAAATAAACTGAGATCACTGCTCAGCAGTCATCAAAACATACAAAAAATGTGGTTCTTTACAGCACTATTTTCTGCATTACCTATTAACTATATTATTATCCCATTTCCCTTCCTAGAATAATGGTTTTTAAAAAGGGACAGAAAGACCAAATGATATATATGCCTGTGATAAGAAAGAAGCCTTACCCGGATATAAGCATCCTGCTGTTGTTTGGCAAAGTACAACATATTGTCCAGGGCTAGCATTCCTGGGGGAGTCTGAGTAAAATCCATTGCTGGGTTTACATGATTCTGCAAAACATAGAAAAGAAAGAGATAGCAATATATAAGCATGCTTTTTGTTGCATTCATTATCCTACAAGAAAACATTTCATTCTTCATTTTTATTTTTCTATATTGTTTTATCCCCACATACCTGCATTTTAGGGCATACAAACAAATTTTAGGGACAGGAAAGATGAACAATTTTGTCTTATGCCTTTCCCCATACTTTCATAAATATAATCATAATCATAAGTTTATTTGTCAAGCGTATATAAGATAACAGGTAACATTATAAACATAATTTGAATACATGAAAAGAGTAAGTAAAAAGGAATATTAGGACAGGGACGCTAGGCACGCTGATGCACTTATGCACGCCCCTTACAGACCTCTTAGGAATGGGGTGAGGTCAACGGAAGACAGTTTAAGGTTAAAGTTTTAGGGGTTTGGGGAAGAAACTACAGAGTCAGGTAGTGCATTCCAGGCATTGACCACTCTGTTACTGAAGTCATATTTTCTGCACTTGAGTTGGAATGGTTTACCTTGAGTTTGTATCTATTATTTGCTCGTGTATTGTTGTGGTTGAAGCTGAAGTAGTCATTGACAGGAAGGACACTGGGGCAGATAATTTTATGTACTATGCTTAGGTCAGACTGAAGTTGGCGTAGTTCTAAGTTGTCTAAGCCCAAAATTTGAAGTCTGATGGCATAAGGTATTTTATTGTGGTTAGAGGAATGGAGGACTCTTCTCATAAAATATCTCTGGATTCTCTCGATTGTATTTATGTCCGATATACAGTGCGGGTTCCAAACAGATGAGCAGTATTCAAGAATTGGTCTAGCAAATCTTTTGTACGCTCCAGTTAGTAGTACAACACTACTAGAGAAGAAGCTATGCAAGTTTAGGTTAACAACTCTTAATGCCTTTTTGGCAATGTTGTTACAGTGGGCTCGGGCATTTAGATCCTTAGAAATGAGTACTCCAAGGTCCTTGACAGAGTGTGGGTCATCTACAAGGTCATGTCCATCTAATTTGCATTTTATGTTTTGATTTTTTTGCCAATGTGCAAGACAGAGCATTTGTTGGTTGAGATTTGAAGTTGCCATTTATTAGACCAATCTGACACATAAGTCAAGGTCTTTTTGAAAGGTAGTTGCATTGTCGGTAGTGTTGAATAATTTAACATCATCAGCGAAGAGAACACAGTTGCTTTTAATATGATCACAAAGGTCATTTATGTAAATTATGAAGTGTGTTGGACCTAAAACACTGCCTTGGGAAACACCGCTATTAACATGTACAGGATTTGATAGAGCGCTTCCTATTTTGACCACTTGTCTGTTTGACAGAAAGGCAGCTATCCATTTGTGTAGGAGTCCAGAAATGCCATAGGATTTTAGTTTTAGAAGTAATTTGTCGTGTACCACTGAATCAAAAGCTTTACAGAAGTCTATGTAAACTGTGTCTATTGCTTTGCCCTGATCGAGATGTGTAGTCCATATGTTTTTGCAATGTAGTATTGTAGATTATAGGATAATTTTTTTCTGAAACTGAATTGTTTGTTAGAAAGTAGGCTGTTTGTCTCTAGGTGTAAGGTAATAGATTGGTTAATGATTGATTCCATGACTTTGCAGGTGACGCAATAAATAAAGAGATTGGTCTGTAATTTTCAACTAGGCTAGGATCTCCCTTTATGAAGATAGGGATGACCCTGGCTTGTGACCATTAGTAGGGCAACGTGCTGGTACTGAAAGATTTTTCAAAAATTATGCTTAGAGGTTCTGCAATTGCAGTGGAAAGCTTTTTTTAAGAAGTATGCACATAGTCCATCAGGTCCAATAGAGAGATGGTTTTAGATTGTGTAGTGCCTTTTCAACATTGTCTTCTGTAAAATCAATATGTATAAGATCCTGTAATCGTTGTAATTGTCTGTAGTACGACTGGAAAATATTGGGTATGTGTTGTTGCTGTTTACAAAGACTGAGCCGAAGAATATGTTAAAGAGATTGGCTTTAACGGTTTCATCAATACAATCTTCATTGTTTGGTCCTTTTAGGGGTGGAATGGATCTCGAGTCTTTAAGTTTGTTGTTTACAAAATTATAGAAGGCACGGGTGGATTTTGTGCATAGAAGGTTTTCTTCTTGCTTGGTGTGATAATTGGTGCATTCAATCTTTATTTGTTAGCATAAGTTTTTGTAGCAGTTTTTGAAGTTAGCTACATAGTTTGTTTTGGTTTTTTTGCCAAAGAGATTTTTTTCTGGATTGTAATTTCCTTATTGTTATTGGTAGTTTATTTTTTCTGGTTTTGTGGGGTATTAGTGGTACGTAAAGTTTAATGATTCTTTTGAGTTCATGCAAGAAAATAATAATAATAATAATAATAATAATAATAATAATAATAATACTTTTATTTCTATACAGCTCTAATTGTTGTAATGGTCATCAGCAGTATTATAGCCAGAGAATAGATTTTGCCAATCAAGAGTCTTGGATAGTACAGTGGTCTAAAGACCTGTTATTAACATCAGCTGCCTGCAATTATTGGAGGTTCGAATCTCACCAAGGCTCAAGGTTGACTCAGCCTTCCATCCTTTCTAAGGTGGGTAAAATGAGGACCCGGTTTGTGGGGGCAATAAGCTGACTTTGTATAAATATACAAAAGTATGAAGGCTATTGCTTAGCGCATTGTAAGCCGCCCTGAGTCTCCGGAGAAGGGCGGCATATAAATCTAAATTAAAAAAAAATAAAAAAAATAAAGATATGACAGTTCATTGTCTATGAGATCATAATTGGCTTTTTTAAAGTTATAACTGGAAAT
The DNA here is from genome assembly GCA_012654045.1 of Ptyas mucosa. Classification (NCBI taxonomy): domain Eukaryota; kingdom Metazoa; phylum Chordata; class Lepidosauria; order Squamata; family Colubridae; genus Ptyas; species Ptyas mucosa. The sequence goes on from WNWU01013435.1 coordinate 2,545,098, forward strand.
CCCAACATTATGATGATTTTTGAGAGGGCGTAAGTTGAGACAAAAGTCAATCATGTTGTAGTTGCTGTTGGAGAATGGTTATTTTATCTGTAGTCCATAAATATAATTTAAACTGTTGCAGAAGATGAGATCAAGGCAGTTGTTGAGTCTAGTGTTGTTAGTTACTAGTAGATCAAGTCCCAGATTAGTTACAGTATTGTACAGGGTTGCATGTATAGGTTCAGTTGTACATTCATTTAGGGTCCAATTAATAAGTGGTAAGTTAAGGTCACCAAGAAAGATTATTGGGTATGGGCAGGAGGCTGCCCAGGTTAGTAGTGAAGTTAACTTGTTTGCACGTTCAATGTCGTAATCTGGGGCTCTGTAACAAAGTAAGAATCAAAGTGTGATATTTAAGGACAGGTCACAGACGATGGTCTCAGGAAGAGCAAATTCGTGTGTAACTTGAATATTTTTTAGATGTAGGGACCTTTTTGTAGAAGATAGCAACACACCTCCTTTACGGATTTCAAGATCTGACCGGTAAACATGATAGTCTCTTACTATAGTAATGGAATCAGGGAGGGATGTATTTAGCCAAGTTTCACAGACAAATATAATGTCGAATATAGCTGTATTTAGTAAGAGGAAGAATTTAGGTATTTTATTTACAAGGCTTTTTGCAATAAGTAGCTTGCATTTATTTATTTATTTTTATTATTTTTTATTTCCAATTTATATACCGCCCTTCTCCCTGAGGACTCAGGGCGGTGTACAGCCAGACATAAAAAACATGAAATATAAATATTAAGACATTTAAAATATATATAATTTGGCTACAAAATTTAAAACTCACAGACCAATTAAAATATTAAAAATATTTAAAATTTCTTCTTAAGCCAGCCCGGCTTGTTGGAAAAAATGTGTTTTTAGGGCACGGCGGAAGGCACTGAGGTCATGAATTCTCCTAATCTCCGGGGGCAACTGGTTCCAGAGGGTGGGTGCCCCCACAGAGAAGGCTCTCCCCCTGGGGGTCACCAGCCTACATTGTTTGGCTGATGGCACCCTGAGGAGGCCCTCTCTGTGGGAGCGCACGGGTCGATGGGAGGTCATCGGTGACAGCAGGCGGTCTCGGAGATAACTAGGCCCTATGCCATTTAAGGTCGGTTGTAGTTGTTATAGAGGAAGTTTGGGGCGTGCGTGCCTAATTTTGGATGATGGGGGGTTGGATGGAGGAGGATTGGGTGTTAGGATGTGGGTTGTGGGATTTTCTTTTGATACAGTCAGCCCGGTAGTCGATGTATAAGTCAGTATGTCCTTATTCTTGACATCTTTTAAATTCTGATCCGAGTTCATAGGAGCGGATTCTTTGCAATATGGATAAGTCTGGACATGAGCGAAGTTTGTTACGGCTGATGTTATACATATCTATTTCCTTTATTTCAGTTCATGTGGTTGAACAAAAATGTGTTGGCTTACTCTGTACTTATTTAATTGTCAAAAATTATTGACTAATGTTTTTTAAAAGGCCAGCAACTAGTACAATCCACACAGATTTAATATAGGATAATTTAAGGAATGAGATTGATAGAATTCTCTCCATCACATACTGGAAGGTAAAAACCCCACCTGTACTCAAGTCAGATCTCATTTCTCTTAGAGAGACTTGAGACTTGATAGACAACTATAGATTTAGTTATCTTCCAACTTGGTTCCAACAGAATTTTTAAAGCCTAAAAAACCAGCAGCAGACAAAGAATTTTCTCCTCCAATGCCATGAATGCTTCTATTGCCATCACATCTGCAGGTTGAAAAGAGAAGGTTCTGAACTCAGCAGGCCTCAGGTCATATGGATCAGTTCCTCTGCCTCTTATCTCTCCATTCTCCATGTCCACCCTCATGACATGGAGAGGAATTAAGGAATTGAGTCGCAGGAGGCACAAGTTTAAAAGAAATGGACTTTCCCACTGCCCAAAGCAAAAAAGGTTTCTAATTAAGAGCCTGCAGGGAAGAGGCATCACTGCAACAGTTCAAATGAGCTATTAAGAACTCAGCAGAAGCTAGTCACTGAGAGTGTCATCACCAGTACAGTTGAGAAACTACAGGTAACATGTGCCCTGTACTGTGGAATAAAAGAAAAGGAGAAAAACTGCTTCAACACTGGAATGCCTAAAGACAAATATACAGTATGATGTCTCTGCAGTGACATCGCTGTGAGCTTGTGATGAAGATATGTTAGTAGGGCAGAAAAGAAGGGTTACATTGTTCTAAAATATTAATTATTGACAGAATGATAATTCGTACCAATGCGCTCCTGGTAAAGCATGGGACGCATAACAAAGATATTGCAAAGTATTTTTGCAATAACAACTTTGCAGCAACTCCTCTAAAGTAGGGAAATTAGCTTTCCACAAGATGTGATAAAAAAGTGGACCAATTGAAATGTTATATTAATAAGTCACCTATTCTGACTGCAATTTATAAACCAAATTCTAGAGAAGTACCGTATATACTCGAATATAAGCCGAGTTTTTCAGCACGTTTTTCAGGCTGAAAAAGCCCCCCTCGGCTTATATTCGAATCACAAAAAAAAAAGCCTTTTTAAAAGAAAACAAATGAATAGACCCCTGTCTGCAAAAATAAAAAAAACAGCCCCTTTCAGCGTCAGTATAGGTTAATTACCATAAGTAGATTTGAAGAGCCTCCCGACTCTCAGCTGATTTGCTCTCAGCTGTTTTACCGGGGTTCTGTTGCTAGCTAGCTGCAAAGAGGTAAATTGCTGGAGCATTTTCCCTCCCCCTCCCAGCTATGCTAAAAAAGCGAAACTGAAACTAAAGCAGGGTCTTTGCTGCAACATGACAAAATGAGGCAGAGAGAGATTTCTTTTTCTTTTTCTTTTGTTTGCAACGTTGGAAAGGCAGATTTCTTTTTCCTCATCAAAAAAAGTAGGCGCAAACAATGGGAAATTCATGGCAAATGGCAAAAGAGGAGAGTTCAAGATTTTAAAACACAAAAGAAAAAGCTCTATTTAACTAGGGAATTGTAATAATTGAGATACTATTAATTGTATATTGTGTTGAAAGCAGAAATGGTTAAGTTGTGGTTTGGAAGAATATATGGGGGAAATTATTTGGTTTATTATTATTGGTAAATATAATTACTGGTAATTGATTCATAAGAAATTGGATTGCATGGAAATAATTGGAATATTTATATTCATATTGATTAATATACAAAAAAGATAGTTATATAACTAATTGATTTATATTAAAATGTTGAATTTGTATTGAATAACTGCAATATTACATAATTAACCAATGTGAGGATGGATATAAAAATAGATGACAATGGGAAGGGGTATAATATAGAATAGAAGTGAAAAATTGAATTTGATTAAGATTAGAGATGAGGATGAAGGGTAATATTGTTTTTTTAAAAAAATAGATGAGGAATAAATATGGCATTAAGTGAAATGACTGAACACTGTTTAAATTTGTGAACCAGCCAAATACTCTGTTCAAAGAAAATACATTGTATGTTGGTATGTGTGTTTCTAATTATTGCTATTTATTCATATTTGTTCTCTTTTATTCTTTAAAGTTTAACAATTCATTCTTTATCTTAATTTCTTTATATTTGTTTGGGGTTGGTTTTCTTTCCTTTCATCTTTTTTATTGTACAGCAATCTTTCTCCTCAAACCTACCACCTCTCTCTTTGAGGAAGGGGGGAGAAAGAGAATGAGAGAGAGAGTGGAGAAGAGAGAGAGAGAAAGAGGGGGAGAGAAAAAGAATGAGAAAGAGAGGGGGAGAGAGAAATGGTGATAAGATAGGGCAAAAATGTAAAATGTGAGGACAGTCATAAGTTCGAGGACTGGTCACAAGTGCGAGGACCAGTCAAAAATTACTTTTTCAGCCCTCTGAGTAGTGCATATGCACAAAAGGACTACCCAGAGGGCTGAAAAAAGTGATTTCTGACAGGTCCTCACACTTTTGACTGGTCTTCGCACTTATGACTGGTCATCATTTATGCCCATTGTAGCATTCTTAACAACCATGTCACTCATTTCACAGCTGCTTCTCTTCACCATGGTGATAAGATAGGGCAAAAACGTAAAATGTGAGGACAGTCATAAGTTCGAGGACTGGTCACAAATGCGAGGACCAGTCAAAAATTACTTTTTCAGCCCTCTGAGTAGTCCATATGCACAAAAGGACTACCTAGAGGGCTGAAAAAAGTGATTTCTGACAGGTCCTTGCACTTTTGACCAGTCTTTTTTTATTTTGAAATTTACCAGTGGCCGCTGCATTTCCCACCCCCAGCTTATACTCGAGTCAATAAGTTTTCCCAGTTTTTTGTGGTAAAATTGGGGGTCTCGGCTTATATTCGGGTTGGCTTATACTCGAGTATATACGGTAAGTGAAATTCTCATAGCTAATTTTCTCAGTATTGTGCTAAAGTAAATACTGTATATTTGTTAACTATTTATGTGGTCCTTGAAAATGCAAAAAAATAAACAAACTATTTTCCAGTGTAAGTGAATTCTAGAAGAAACTGAATATAGCCTTTAAATACAGTAGCAAAATTAAATTACAAATATTAATAATGGAATAGAGCAAGCATATCTCCATTGAATTTTCTTGCCAGTAGTCACAATATTCAGTATCACCGTTATTCCAGTTGAAGAAGAGTTGGTTGTGATATGGTCATGCAATAATCATTTTCGAGAATACCAACTACAATAAATTTAAGAGCAAAGAGTGAATACATTCAAGAAATATAGTATTGTTCAATTATATTTTAAAGAAAATCACATCATGTAGTAAAATAATTTAATAAACTGGATATATATATCCAGAAGTGATCATTCAACTACTAAAAGCTTTTTTTGCTTCTACAGAATACTTTTTTCTTTTGGGAATAATTCATTCCAAACTAACAAATAATTTGGGAATTAAGGATTCAGTTTATCACTTATCCAACAATTTAAGTTTCCTGTAACACCATTCTGAAAGCTTTTACTTAAAAAAAGTTTATAAATATAAATTAAACCAATATTGTTAATATTTGCTATTCTATTTTATATAAAATATTCTTATTGATTTATTTATATTTCATATTTCTAAACTATTCATCTCTGTCAAAGAGGATTTCTTTTGTAAGAAAGAAAGAAAGATGTGTAAGAAAGCTTGCCAGAGCAAAGAATATGAGTATGATATAAGAGAGGTTTGATTATTCTAACACTGTGGCAAAAATGTCCATAATACTTATTTGCTATAATGATTTTAGCTCATAATAAAGTTTACAAATATGTATCTATTTGTTCCCCTTCATGGATTACTGCCTGGTTGTGGCGAAGGGGCTTTCATAGCTCAATGAAGCTATGAGCTATGCCGTGCAGGGACACCCAAGACAGACAGGTCATAGCAGAGAGCTCTGACAAAATGTGATCCATTGGAGAAGCAAATGGCAACCCACTCCAGTATCTTTGCCATGAAAACCCCATGGACAGTACCAAAAGGAAAAAAGATATGACGCCGGAAGATGAGCCCCTCAGGTCGGAAGGTGTCCAATATGCTACTGGGGAAGAGCAGAGGGCTAGTACTAGTACTGCCAGAAAGAGTGAAGCAACTGGTGAAACAAAGCTGAAAGGATGCTCAGCTGTGGATGCATCTGGTGGTGAAAGGAAAGTCCGATGCTGTAAAGATTTTTTCTCCATAGAAACCTGGAATGTAAGATCCATGAATCAAGGCAAACTGGACATGGTCAAACAAGAGATGAAAAGACTGAACATCGACATCTTAGGAATCAGCGAACTAAAATGGACAGGAATGAGTGAATTTAATTTAGATGACCATCAGGTATACTACTGCGGGCAAGAATCCCTCAAAAGAAATGGAGTAGCCTTCATAATCAATAAAAGAGTAAGAAAAGTAATACTGAGATACAATCCCCAAAATGACAGAATGATTTCAGTTCGAATCCAAGGCAAACCATTCAATATCGCAGTAATCCTATGCCCCAACCACTGGTGCTAAAGAAGATGAAATTGACTGGTTCTATGAAGCCCTACAGCACCTTATAGAATTAACACCAAAAAATGATGTCCTTATCATCATGGGGGATTTGGAATGCTAAAGTAGGAAGCCAAAAAATAACCAGAATAACAGGAAAGTTTGGCCTTGGAGTACAAAATAAAGCAGGGCACAGGCTGATAGAATTCTGTCAAGATAATACGATGGTCATAGCAAACACTCTTTTCCAACAACCCAAGAGACAACTCTATACATGGACATCACCAGACGGTCAACATAGAAATCAGATTGACTATGTGCTCTGCAGCCAAAGATGGAGAAGCTCTATACAATCAGTAAAAACAAGGCCAGGATCTTACTGTGGCTCAGATCATGAGCTTCTCATTGCAAAATTTAGACTTAAATTGAAGAAAGTAAGGAAAAGCACCAGGTGACACAGGTATGAACGAAATCATATCCCTGATGAATATACAATAGAGGTGACAAATAGATTTAAAGAATTAGATCTGATAGACAGAGTGCCTGTAGAACTATGGACGGAGGTTCACAACATTGTACAAGAGGTAGCAACTAAAACCATCCCAAAGAAAAAGAAAGGCAAGAAAGCAAAATGGTTGTCTGAGGAAGCTTTGTAAATAGCTGAGGAAAGAAGGGAAGTGAAAGGCAAGGGAGAAAGAGAAAGATACACCCAGTTGAATGCAGAATTCCAGAGAATAGCTAGAAGAGATTAGAATGCCTTCTTAAATGAACAGTGCAAAGAAATAGAAGAAAACAATAGAATAGGGAGGACCAGGGATCTCTTCAAGAAAACTGGAGATATTGAAGGGAACATGCAAAGATGGGCATGATAAAGGACCCAAATGGCAGGGACCTAATAGAGGCAGAAGAGATTAAGAAGAGGTGACAAAATTACATACAAGAATGATCTTAACATCCCTGATAACCACAATGGGGTAGTCACTGACCTCGAGCCAGCAATCCTAAATGTGAAGTCAAATGGATCTTAGGAAGTCTGAGCAACAACAAGACTAGTGGAGGAGACAGTATTCCAGCTGAGCTATCTTAAAAGACAATGCAGTAAAAGTGCTACACTCAATTTGCCAGCAAATCTGGAAAACTCAACAGTGGCCACAGGATTGGAAAAGGTCAGTTTACATTCCAATTCCAAAAAAAGGCAATGCCAAAGAATGTTCAAACTATCGCACCATTACACTCATTTCACATGCTAGTAAGATTATGCTTAAAATCCTACAAGCTAGGCTCCAGCAGTATGTGGATCAAGAACTACCAGAAGTACAGGCAGGATTTCGAAGAGGCAGAGGAACTAGAGATCAAATTGCCAACATACGCTGGATCATGGAGAAAGCTAGGGAGTTCGAGAAAAACATCTACTTCTGCTTCATTGACTATGCTAAAGCCTTTGATTGTGTGAATCACAACAAATTGTGGCAAGTTCTTAAAGAGATGGGAGTACTAGACCATCTTATTTGTCTCTTGAGAAACCTATATGTGGGTCAAGAAGCAACAGTGAGAACTGGACATGGAACCACTGATTGGTTCAAAATTGCGAAAGAAGACCGGCGAGGCCGTATACTGTCGCCCTGCCTATTTAACTTATATGCAGAGCACATCATGAGAAAGGCAGGGCTAGTTGAATCAAAAGTTGGAATTAAGATTGCCGGGAGAAATATCAACAACCTCAGATGTATAGGTGATACCACTCTAATGGCAGAAAGCAAAGAGGAACTAAAGAGCCTCTTGATGCAGGTAAAGGAGAATGCAAAAGTTGGCTTGAAACTCAACATTAAGAAAACTAAGGTCATGGCATCAGGCCCTCTTAATTCCTGACAAATAGATGGGGAAGAAATGGGGTAGTGACAAATTTTATTTTCCTGGGCTCCAAAATCACCACAGATGGGAACTGCAGCCAAGAAATTAAAAGATGCTTGCTCCCGGGGAGGAAAGCTATTTAAATCTAGACAGCATACTAAAAAGCAGAGAGATCACCCTGCCAACAAAAGTACGTATAGTCAAGGCTATGGTTTTCCCAGTTCCAATGTATGGCTGTGAAAGTTGGACCATAAGAAAGGCTGAGCGCCAAAGAATTGAGATCTTTGAACTATGGTGCTGGAGAAGACTCCTGCAAGTCCCTTGGACTGTAAGGCGATCAAACCGGTCAATCCTAGAGGAGATCAACCCTGACTGCTCTTTAGAAGGCCAGATCCTGAAGATGAAACTTAAATATTTTGGCCACCTAATGAGAAGGAAGGACTCACTGGAGAAGAGGCTAATGCTGGGAAAGATTGAGGAAAAAGAAGAACGGGATGACAGAGAATGAGGTGGCTGGATGGAGTCACTGAAGCAGTAGGCATGGGTTTAAATGGACTCCAGAGGATGGTAGAGGACAGGAAGGCCTAGAGGAACATTGTCCATGGGGTCGTGATGGGTTGGACATGGCTTCGCAACTAACAACAACAAATCTATTTGTTTTATACTAAAATTATAATCCCATGAATATTATGAAATAACAAATGAGGGTTTTTATTGACAATGATAATAAATTTTTCCTCAGTTACATGTAACTAAACTATTAAATTGCATTTTTCAATTAACAATTTAAACCATATTTCAAACTGTTTTAAAGCAAATCACTCCAGACAGAATTGAATTCAGAAATAAATGGAAGAAATCTAGCACGGAAAACTGGTATGATGCTACAAAATTTATCTTGAATACTGAAAGTATGTGCATTTAACTTTAACTGAAATGATTTAATTGATATGCATATAACAGTATCACATTATAGAGGTTGGCTTGTAGATCTATAGGAGCCAATATAACCTATTATATCACATTACCACTTATCTCTAGAAGTTACATAAAGAGTACAAAAGTTGGTACTTTTGTATTAATCTTATTCAACATAATAGAATATTGTGCTTTTACAAATGCCAACAGTATATAAAAGATCAACTTAAAACTGATAATTTCTTAAAACATTTAAATCATCTGTCTCAATTGAAAATTTACAAAACCTTAAGGTTACATGAGAAATTATGACTGGAAAAGAAAAAAAAAGTTGTTCTTTTAACTTCGTGTGGCACACAGTTCTAGCACTGACAGAAGTAATTTTAATATTCTGAAACTCATCTACCAGATTTCTCAAGTCCTGAAAAATATTTCATAATCATGAATCACAAACAAAAGTGAGTACAAAAGTAATGAATTGTGTTCATTACAGTGTGAATGCAAAGTTTATGGAGCATGTAGGGTGGAATAGATTGGGGACTGAGAATCAGGCTATCATCGAAACTTAGACTGAAGCTACTAATGAAATGCCAGAACTACAGAACAAAGAGTTAGAGGAGGACGTAGTACAGGAACAGGTGAAGGTAAAGGGGACATCTGTGAGTCCTGAACTGCCAAGAAGGTCAAATAGAGCAACAAGACCGCCTGATAGGTATCAGGCAACAATGGTCTATCAATTAAACAAAGTTTCTACAACATATCATGAGTTAACCATGTTTCCACCTGAAGACCAGAAAGTGTGGAGATCTGCAATGACTAAAGAACTAAAATCTTTGCAGAATTTAAATGTTTATGAAACTGTAACAATACCACAAGGTAAAACAATACTCGGTAGTAAGTGGATATATAAATTAAAAACTGGAACAAAGGGTGAGCCAATCTATAAGGCTAGGCTGATAGCTCAAGGATTTAATCAATCTCCTAACGATTATGATGAAGTATTTGCTCCAAGTTTGAAAGCCATTACACTAAGAGCAGCGTTGGTATGGGCAATTAGATACAATTATATAGTTAATCATTTGGACGTAGAGACTGCATACCTATATGCACCACAACAGCACGAAATCTATTTAAAGAAACCCTCAGGATTAGAGGAGAATGAGACATCTGACTGTTGGCTATTAAGAAAAAGCCTTTAGGGGTTAAACAATCAGGATACGAATGGAACCAGTGTATTGTAGGAACATTAAAGAAGACTGGATTCAAAGCAGGATTAGCAGATCCATGTTTATTTAGAATGGAGAGGGATAGTAAAATGTCATTATTACTTCTGTTTACTGACGACATAGCTTTAATTACAGAAAATGATCAAGAGACCAACAGAATTGTTGATCAATTAAAAACGCACTTCAGAATTAAAAATTTAGGGGAGATACAACAATACCTGAGTGTATGAATTGAAAAAACCAGGGGAGGTTTTAAATTATCCCAAACTGATAAAATCAATAATTTATTAAAACAATTTAGGATGGAGTTATGTAAACCATCAAAAACACCTATGGTTCAAGACTATTGTAACACTGATGTAAAAAGTCTGTTGTTTGATAAAGGAATTTACCAATCACTGGTTGGCAGCTTATTGTATATCAGCAATTGGTCTAGACCCGATATTTCTTATCACTATTTCTTATTATAGTGTTAACCAATTGGCTAGATTTAACAAGAAGCCTACAGAAAGACACTGGCAGGGAGCGAAACGTATCCTACGGTATTTGAAATATACTATGCATCGTACATTATATCTACAACCATCAGAAAATTTGCCCGTAATTGCTTATGCAGATGCTAGTTTTGCAACAGATGTGACTACAAGGAAATCAACCTCAGGAATTGCTATATTTCTGGGCAAGTCTTTGATATGGTGGCGTTCAATTAGACAGAAGCATTTGAGTATGTCTACAATAGAGGCAGAATTTTCTTGTTTATCTTTATTATGTACTGATCTGATTAGTATTAAGCAACTGATGCTTGATATAGGAATACATATAAGAGATCCTATAACAGTATACGAAGATAATCAGGCAGCGATACAAATGGTGATGAATATAGCTGTGAAAACTAGAACGAAGCATACAGATCTTCGGTATCTAAATGTGAGAGAGTGTATAATAAACAAGACGATAGAACTTGTATATTGTGCATCAGAAAACAATGTGGCTGATCATTTCACAAAAGCACAAGGAAGTAGGAAACATAAAGATACATGTGAACAATATGGTTTGAGATTGTAAATATATTACACTACCCAAAGGGGAGAATGTTGGATATTCATCCTACGGTTGGGTAGTTAATATATAGAAAAATTATGTTTGTGACTTTAAATGATATAAAAGGAATGATTGGCTGTGCTATGCTCAGGCAGCCATAAAAGGAAACAGGAAGCCTAGGAGCTCCTGCTCCTGCTATTTGATGGTTGATCTCCTGATGATGGACTGTGTGTGACTGAAGAGAATTGTAAACAAACTATGTTTTGTGTTGGAGAGTGATTATTCGAAGACGTGTTATCATTGTTTGTGATAAAAACAATGTTTGTGAACAACATTGTTTGTGAAAAAAGTTTGTTTTTTCACTAAAAGTAAAGAATATTTATTTTTCTTTCACCATTCAGAGTCTGTGAATATTTGTATGTTTAACCAGCAACTTATCTCTTTGCTGTCCGGTCCGTTGTCTACTATGCAGAGGGAAGTTTTACCCTCAACACTCGGTATGCAAATTGCAGAGGGTCTAACAGTGGATTCGTGATGGTTTTCAAGTGAGACAGCATTAGCCTTTCAAAGGTTTTCATAATTACAAATGTTAGAGGTTTGACATTGTAGTGGATAATTTTGTGTACTACGCTTAGGTCAGACTGAAAGCGGCGTAGTTCTAAGTTGTCTAAGCCCAAAATTTCAAGTCTGGTGGCATAAGATATTCTGTTATGAGCGGAGGAGTGGAGGACTCTTCTCTGAAATATCTCTGGACTCTCTCAATTGTATTAATGTCCGATATGTAGTGTGGGTTCCAGACAGATGAGCTCTATTCTATGCAAGATTAGGTTAACAACTCTTAATGCCTTTTTGGCAATGTTGTTACAGTGGGCTCTGGCACTTAGATCATTACAGATGAGTACTCCAAGTTCTTTGATAGAGTGAGGGTTGTTTACAAGGTCGTATCCATCCAGCTTGTATTTTATGTTATGATTTTTTTTTTTTTTTGCCAATATGTAAGACAGAGCATTTGTTGGTTGAGATTTGAAGTTGCCACTTGTTTGACCATTCTGACCCATAGTCAAGGTCTTTTTGAAGGGTAGCAGCATTGTGGGTGGTGTTGAATAGTTTTACATCATCAGCAAAGAGAACGCAGTTGCTTTTAATATGATCACAAAGGTATTTATGTAAAGTATAAAGAGAGTTGGTTCTAGAACACTGCCTTGGGGGACACCGCTGTTAACAGGCACAGGATTTGATAAGGCATTCCCTATTTTGACCACTTGTCTGTTTGACAGGAATGCAGCTATCCAATTATGCAGGGATCCAGAAATGTACTGATAGAAACCCCTCTATCAGTACATTCCAGTCATGAGTTTCATTCCACCAAGTTTCAGTAATGGAACTATATCATATCTGTCTTCATGAATTAATACTTCAGCTTCACCCTGTTTGTTCCCTAAACTTTGAGCATTTTGAGCAAAATTTAAAAGGCACAAAAGGAACAAAATTGCCAGACCAAGCCAATAATGGTGACATTAGCAAGTATTCTATCTGCAGATAGAATTCTTTCACGTGTTCTTTTTATTGGTAAAATAACTATTTTCCTTGAACTGAAAGCCACATTTTAATCAAAATATTCTATCCTAAGCAGAAAACCATGGTAGGTCATTGATGTCGTAATTATTATTATAGCTAAATCATAAATACCAGAATTATTACTTTTCCTGAAAGAATCTTGAGGGAATGACCATCCATTTTTTTGGCACTGACTATGATATTCCCTAAAGATAAAAAAAAAAACAAATGAATTGATAAAGAGCCAATAATAACCAACCCTATAAAAACATCTGTTAAATCTTTTGTAAATTTTTGAACACATTTTTGTCCAATAATAGATTTCTATTTGTATAACTTTGGAGAAGACTAAAATATAAAAATGAAGGAATTTTTCTCAAAAATTTTAAAAGTCAAAAAAGCAAAGAACAGAAGAAAGGGAAGCTATGAAAATTGTTTATAAAATATGCACCAAACATGAGGGGGGGAAAGGAAGTTACAAAATATTATTCATTTAATTGGATGATCTTACTTCAGTTAAAAAAAATATTTATGGAAAGAAAGCCCCCTCCAAAGACGAAGAGCAGCGGCAGTCAAAATGGCTGCCATGAAGTCGGGAACAATCTGAAAAACTAAGACAGTGCAGGAGAAGAGAAAATGAATGGTCTGTGAACTGGGTGAGAAATATTTTTTGTTGAAATTGGACCCCAAGAAATCTAAGGGGGAAGTATATTTAGAATTATTTGGTGAAGCAGCATACCAGGCACTTTGGAAAACACCTAAGGATTTAAGAGGAAAAATTACTTTTTAAAATGAATAGAAATTTGGACTCTTAAAATCAAAAAAGTGGCATTGAAGAGGCGTTTTTAAAATGCTGGAATTACAATCCCAAAATTTATTTTTTTACCATTGCTCAATTGCAGAACTTACCATTTAAAATGATTAAATCGTATTTACTAATAACATCGCAGAGAGGCTGAGCAGACTGAAGCGAGAGTGCCATCTGCTGATGAAAAGGGAACTAACTATTTAAAGAGACAGAAACTATTTGTTGGATAAGTATCTGCCCTAAGACCACTAGAGACTTGAATATTAAACAAGAATTTCAGCTAAGAGACCCCTAAATACTATTAAACGTATAAACGTATAAAAATGACTTGAAGAGATGTGAATAACCCTCTGGTGAATTTAAATTGACTGGACTGATTATTGATGAGACATTTAAAACAGAGATTTGGAAGTTTTGTATTGAATTAATAATTCCAGGACAATTGGCCAAAAAAGAAACTTATTAAATATAGACGCAACACAAGATGGAAATGATGGGGGGGAAAGCGGAATGGAGTTGTTTCAAAGCATGGAGGAAATATTTGAGCATATAGACCAAAAACTTGAAAATATACTACAAGTGATAATGGATAAAGACCAGGACAATGAGGAAAGAATGGAACCATCAAATGGAACAGAGGAAAAAGCAGAACTGAGAAAACAACAGAAAGAAATCAACAAGGGCAAACTATTACTAAAACTAATAACAGTTAAGGAATTAAAAAAGAAGGAACAGGAGAAACAAGAAGAGAGATGGGGAAAAGAGAAGGGGCAAGGAGCAGACAGTTTTGGAACCAGACAGTAGGAAAGGGTAGAGAAGAGAGGAAGTTAGATTATATAAACAGAAGATAGTTTTAGATGTAGAGGGAGGAAAAGACTTAAGGGATGAATATGGGAGGCAAACCAAAAAGAAAATAAGATTAAAGGTTCAGATGCAAGCAAGAGATGATGGATAAAAGAGGGTTAGGGGAAGGGAAAGGAATCCTTCATAAATATATCGTCATAAATATATAATTGTATTAGAATTAGATAAGCTGGTTAATTACATTATAAGTAGTGTAATAGATAATTAAAATAACATTTCAATACAAATAGATATGAAGAGTGGAATAAAGGAAATAGCAGAAGCATGAATAAGAATGAAACAATAAGTGAAATTAGAATTTGAAATATTAAAGATACATAAAAATATCATTAGCTATGAAATATTGGAACTAAAAAATGGGTGATTAGATAATGAAAGAATATATTTTAATATACATATTATAATATACATATTAATAGAATTATACTCTATACCTGTGATGGCGAACCTATGGCACGCATAGCTATATCGATGGGCACGTGAACTCCAGCGTGCATGTGTGCGTCAGCCAGCTGATTTTTGCTGGGAGGTAGGGAAGTTTCCTGCCTCTGGAGAGTGGTGGAGAAGGCCCGTTTTTCTCTCTCAGGCACCAGAGCCTTTCTAGGAGCTTGGGGAGGGTGAAAACAGCCTTCCCCATCCCACCCCCAGAGGCCCTCCGGAAACCAGAAACAGCCCGTTTGCCAATTTCCAGTGGGACCAGAAGGCCCTTTTCTCTCTCTCCCCAGGCACCAGAGCCTTTCTAGGATGAAAACACCCTTCCTCACCCACCCGGAGGCCGGAAATGGCCTGTTTGCCAACTTCTGGTGTGACTGGAAGCTGGCAAACGGGCCATTTCTGGACTCCAGGGGGTGGGGAAAGCCGTTTTTGCCCTCCCCGAGCTCCTAGAAAGGCTTGGAGCCTGGGGAAGAGCAAAAAACGGGCCTACTGGGCCATCACGTGCCAGGAGCAAGGGGGAGTGGGGGGAGCGCATGCATGCGTAGGGCAGGGTGCATAGAATTATGGGTGTGGGTACCTGTGTGTGCGACACCCCCCCCCACTCCTGGCACGCGATAGCAAAAAGGTTAGCCATCACTGCTCTATACCATAGAATTATGTATTAATTATTATGCATTAATGATTGTGATTGATACTAGGAATGTATATTGAGGCAATGAATAACAAAAGACTGAATTTTTGAACAAAAGGATAAATTTTTGATATAAATTGATGTGAAGAGTTAACTAAAGGAAGTGAAAAGTCTTTGAATATTATAGCGATATTGGAAGGAAGAAATATATAAATAAATTTGAGATAGAAACAAGAGGGGAATAATAATAAATATAGATAGATAAATTGACATGAAGGTATATGAGAGAACAAAAGTAAGTTTTAGAATTGAAAGGTGATAGTAAAAGATATGTATATTAAACAATGAAAATGAAATGTAATAACTAGGATTAATAACTTCATGTTTATTGTATTGAAACGTATGACACTCAGATATCACGTTATTCACGCATTGATATGCATAATCAATATAAAAAAATAAAACTTTAATTAAAAAAAAGAAAGTAGTTAGTTTCTAAGGTAAGTTAGTCAACAGTACAGTAGTTTGAATTTTTTATTTTTGTAAGTCTACCCAGTTACAACCTTGAAATTTGATGGGGGAATAGCAATGAAGGTTTTAATTTTTTTAAAAAAAATATTGTTTAATCAAATCAGCCTTCCTGGAATCTGTTTTATGAAATCTCGTGAATCACCAAACTATTTTTCTTTAGAGTGCACAGAAAAAAGCAACAAAGCATCTACTAATATTTACTCCACTTTGCTGAATAAAATGGCTTTTATTTTCCTTTTTCTGTTCTTCTCTTTCCTAGCCATTAGAGATTGCCTAGATTTTCCTGCAATCTTTAAAAGTGTGAAGGAACCATGTTCACTACTCACCATGTTCCATATTTGTTTTTTCCTCAATACTATCTTTTCTTACTATTATCTTTCTCAATTTAATCTACATCTTGGCACAGGTATATTAATATTATTCTTTCCCTCATATAAAGAAAAGATTAAATATATCTTAAACTCCCTTTTCTGAAAATTCACATCTTCAAGTGAATGCATCAGATGCCCTAGCTGTATGTTTTAAGCACCTTTATTCTACATATATGAGGGAGAAGTGAGTTTAATATTCATGTTTCCTTTATTGGGAAACAAGGACAGATCTATAAATAGGAATTTAAAGAAAATGAAATATAAAAATAACAAAATAAGAAAATAAAAAGCAGGTGGTACATATTGAGAAGTGACAAATAAACAGCTTGTATAGCATTGACAAATACAAGTTTACAAGATAAAAATAATTTTACTAAGAAGACTTGAACCACAGATTATCATGTAATGAGTCAGAACACTATCTTACACCTTGGAAGTTGTTCCAAGCATAAGTGATTCACACTTTCAACCCCCACATATCTTGTACCCTACATACCTTTCACACCTTTATAGAAATGAAATGCATATATTTCCTAAATGTCAATTATATTTATGTTTTAAATTTGCCTAAAACATTCAGGCTATTTTAGCTTACAAAAAGGTTTAACATTGTCCTGAAACAAGTATTTTTTACTAGATT